>PVKC010010197.1:0-25998 GCA_004027635.1 Crocidura indochinensis
ACACACACACACACACACACACACACACACACACACACACACACACACACACACACACTGGTGTTAGTGAGAACTCAATGAATAAGTGACTATTTCCTGGCAAATGTTCTGAAGCCTTGTTACTAGCACAGGGATGAATGTAATACATAAGGTATTTGGACTTTATTCTCCGAAAGGAATAAGGAGCTATTATTAGAGCAGGCTAAGTGGCCTGAAAGCAGATACCACCCCCTGTCATATCTCAGCCCAGACTGGAGACACCAGGAGGACACCAGACTCTGCTGTTTGCATCCTTCAAAGCACCTGGGTCAGCGAACATGGCTCAGAGACTGATGCCAATCTCGTGCAGGCCTGAAATCTGAAATCTGTAAGCCTAGTTGGTTGAACGGGCTGGTTAATGGTTCTCAGAAACAGGGAGGACCCTGGAACTGTAGGGAAAGCTTGCCTTTGTTAGAACCTGTTGCCATGCTAATGATGTGCAATGCTTTATTTTTGGAGAGATGATACCTATCAAATGATCCAAATGGTATAGACTGGTTATACTGTTTATGTAGATGTATGTGATGGATTGTTGCCTCATGCTCTGCATGAGGGGACAAGAAAACCACTAGTTACTTGTAATGTCACCTGGATAAGAAAATGAATCATCTGTTGGGCCAGAGTGATAGCACAGCAATAGGGTGTTTGCCTTGCACGTGGCCGATCAGGGATGGACCTGGGTTTGATCCCCAGAATCCCATATAGTCCCCTAAGACCGCCAGGAGGGATTTCTGAGGACTGAGCACTGCCGGTGTGACCCAAAAACAAAACTAAAAAAGAAAATGGATCATCTGCCCCTATACTTGTCCTGGTCTGGTCTTGTAGTTACTGTTGGTACCATAGCCCATTCTTCTGGCATGATCACATGTGCACTCATTAGTTCTGTATTGGGATCCAACCTGCCATCCTGCCAAGTTTGTCTATAGAGACAACAACTTGGAAAGCATATTAGATTTGGAATCATGAGGAAGCCAACCTGGTACTGTATAAGTTAATGATGTGTAATCTAGGTTCTGGCTCAGCCAATGCTGGTGATCTAGGACTGGCTCAGTCAATGGTTTGTGTTGTAGGACTGGACTCAGCCAGTGCTGGACTCAGCCTAGAGCTGGGCTCAGCCAGTGATGTGTGACCTCATCTCCTAGTGATCTCCACTATGAATTAGGGAAATCTCTGATATAATGCAGATTTGGGAGGGGATACATTAATGAGAAGACCCTCACTTTGAGGATTTCATTTGGAGGCTTTTCTGTTGTGAAAGAAAGGACCCAATTCAAATTGGCTTTTAGTACTAGGAAATCTATGGGTTTCAAGTATAGTGGATTCTAGGGGCTCAAAGGTTAACAACAGATGTTGATATCTCTCCATCTATGATCTTACCGTCTGTCACAGTGTCTTCATTCTGTATCTAGAACCTTGGTAACTATAGTCTCCTTCCCTTCAGTTCAGATGTAGCTTTCCAATGGTTGGAATAGACTATGGCTGGTTCCACTTGAGTCAGGTGGCCAGACGGATACAGCAACACTCAGAATGAGGCTGGAGTTCAGGGGAAAACTGATCTTGGTTTGGCTGTATATACTGAACTCACAGAATTGGGGTTGTCTGAGCATGAGAGAAGAATGGTTCTCCAAAAGAAATTCAGGTTACTATTAATTGAAAGAAGTAAAATCGATGCTGGGTTGCCAAAATGACGATATGCCTTCCACTGGGTGTCTGGCATCACATGATATATTAAAGCAGGCTTTACAGCATCTCTCTGTTGAAGTCTTTCTGTCCCCATCCTAACAAGCTCCGACGAGGGCCTGAGAAGTAGCTACCTGGCCCGGTAGTCATCCGTCACTCCCTTCTGAAAGTCTGTGTAGCCAGCGGGACCATATTCCTCACTGGCAATGAGCTACATCAGATCATTCGGTCCCTCTTTATGTATATCTCCTGTCTCTTTATCCACACGGCAGACTCCTGGAGAGCAGGGGTCATATCTTACTCATTTTTGTGTCCCTGGTAGCATTCTGTGTGGTGTTTGGGGGCATGGCAGATAGTCCATAAATCTGCGGGGAGATCGAACAACTGATTTATGTGTTTCAGGAACCCCAGAGGTAGATGGTAGCTTGATTCAACTGCAACACTACAAAGAGAAAATGTGTGCCCTCGACACCATTTTTGAAAGATCATATATCTTTCCTGGGCTAAATAATGCTGCCAGGTCAAGATAAATATATCCTCATTGCTTCCCAGGCCTGGAGCAGCTGGTATCCTTCATATTCAGAAAGGATTGAGGGAAATACCGAGGAATATTGGTCTTAGTTGCTAGTACTCTGGGCACTGGTCTTAGAGAAGTGGAGTCCATGAAATGGTGGACATGACAGGAAGAGGAAGCAGATGTTGTTCACAATGGCCCCCACCCAAGTAATACTGCAGAGCCCCAATGCCCCCTAAGCTGACCATTATTAGCTCTGGATCTTGTGCTGAGTTCCATCCTTATTTTCCACAAACTGCAAAAGGTGGAGGGAGGAGGAAGGCATGGAAAAACCAAGTCAAAAAAAAAAAATCTACCTTCTCCTTGGATGTTGAAACAATTTTCTTCCCAGGATAGTATTGATACTATATTATATATATAGTATCTATATTATATGTATTATTATATATTATATATAAAATATATCACATATATTTGTACTATATTATATATATATAAAATATATTATCTATTGGCACTATTATATTGGTACTATATGATATATGATATATGATATACAAAATATATTTTATTATTAAATTATTAAAATATTATATACTTTATATATCATAGATCAGATTATATATATTGGTACTATATTATAAATTGGTACTATATTATATATATATTGGTACAAGCCCCTGAGTTCCCGCTTTCCCAATACCCCTGGAAGTTATTCCTAGTGAGAACAATTGCCCCATACTCTGCAATTCCATCAGGGGGCCCAAGAAACTGGGGGTCAAGATCACCCCAGTTGTCTTCACTGGTAAAAGGGGCCGAGCTAGGTAGGCTAATAAGCACAGAGGTGCAGCACTTCTTCCCTTGTAGACAGACTTTAGCTAGCATTCCAAGTCCCAGGGGAGGAGAGAGAAACAAGACCCAAGTGTCATCTACAAATCACCGCTGGGAACCTGCAGGCGCCGAGGGCGGGGCTAGGCCGCGGGGCGGAGAGGCGGGGCCTGTCACTGACCACGCCCACACACAACCAACCCCGCCCAATCACAGGCCTCTCCCCCTAGAGCTCCACCCCCCCACCCGTAGCTCCACCCCCTGAGACCCGGAAGCGGAAGCCGTCCTGCCTCTTCCGAGCGGGGTCACGAACCCGGCCGGAGGGGGAAACTGGGGTTCGGCGAGTGAGGGTTTCGCGGCGGGTCTGGTCACCCGAACCGAACCGAACCGAACCGAACCGGCGCCATGTCCCGGAACCTGCGGACGGTGCTCATTTTCGGCGGTTTCATCGGTGTGGTCGGTGCCGCCTTCTACCCCATCTACTTCCGGCCCCTGATGCTGCCGGAGGAGTACAGTGAGTGACCTTTGACCCCGCCCCCGGGACCTTTGACCCCGCCCAAGGCTTTTCTATTTCAGCCTGGCGTCCAGGCCTCCTGGGAGGCCGCGGAAAAGCTCTTTTTGAATCCGTGTGCATCCGTCGTAGGACCGCGGAAAGAATGACTCCCGAGCCTCCTGCATGCTCCCCGGGAAAGAGCTCTTTTGGAGGAATAGTTCACAGAAAATCCTTCGGGTCTCCATGGAGGCCCAGAGGGGATAGTGCAAGGAGCGCGTGCACCGAGGCCTGGTCGACGACGCTCAGTGCACCTTCATGGGCATCTGCATGCCCCGAATGCTGCTTGTGTCTCGACTTCGGCTTCACTGGGCGTTGAAGTGGCACTCGGGAGCCGATGCCGTCACCCGTTTTACAGATGGCAAGACCAAGCCTATGTAGAGCACATGCCCAGGATACATCCCTCTCCAGTAAAGAGGCAGAACAGAAAGTCCAACCCACCTTCTTGACTCACAGAACAGCCTCTTGGGTCTTAATTGAGGAGTTGTGCTCATGAGCATGAATGGATATCCCATCCTGAGCTTGAAGGTGCTTTTTTGTTTTGGGGACCAGGCCCTGCTATGATCAGTTGGTTACTCTTGGTTCTGCGCTCAGGAGTGACTCCTTGCAGTGCTCAGGGGACCATTTGGAATACTAGGAATGGAGTCAGGGCAGGCCTGGTGCAAGACATGAGCTCTACCCACTGTACTATCTCTCTAGCCTCTTGAAGGTGATTTTTATTGCCCTCTTTTCTATGCCCACCAGTGTCTTTAGCGAAAATGTTTTCGAGCTAACCAGTGGTTAGTTTCAGTTCTTCCTCTTTTCTTTACTTATTTTTTTTTCTTTTTGGATTTCACTCTCTTCCTTTATTTCAATCTGGTTGCTCACAGAACACGGGTGAATATCTGGGGAGTGATTTCTTCCTTAATCATTCAAGCCCGATCATTCTCAAAGCCAAATTCTCCTTCCCTGAGACCTATACTTCACCAAGGGTTAGCACTTTGATACATCTGAAACCATCTGTCAGGGAGAAAATATTAGGCATTAGAGGCTCATTTTGTCCTCCAGGAAACCAGCATCATCTTGAAGATGGAGAAGGGCCAGCCCTGTCCCCTGGAGAATATTAGTGGCAGGCTAAGAGCTGGGCGGTCCGGAAAGCAAAGGCTCAGAGTAAATGCTCTCTTCCTCTTACAAATATGATAACATTGGGTTTCAGGAGACAGAGCGTTTTCTGTGCACACTCAAATTCCTTTGTAGCTTCTGTTTATCAGCCAGGATGGAAACGGTGTCTGTCCCTCTTACCTCTTAAGATCTCCATGGTCCATTGAGAGAGTCGGGACTCCATCTGCCCTCTCTGATCCTTGTTCCAGAGTACTTTACTGTGTGTGTGTGTGTGTGTGTGTGTGTGTGTGTGTGCCTGTAGAGGTAGCAGGAGGGGTCTGTTTTGGATTCCACTAGAAAAGTGCCATCCCAGAAATAAAGACTAAAATCTCTCAGCTGGGCTCCATTGCTATTCAGCTGGAGATGTTAGTCGCTGTGAATGGAAGAGAAATTGAATTTGTTCTTGGGATCCTGTTAGGGAGAGGCCAGGGTGCTGCCAGCTCTGTGTGATGCCCAGGGGACAAGTCCCTGGTGTGATTCCCTTCCAAGGCTGGAAACCCCTGTAAAGGACCAGATAATCAGAAGGATGGCCTTGCGCCTATAACCCAGCAGTTCCAGAGGGAGACTTCAGTTGGTAAATGCTTAGTTCATGCAGCAACACCATCCCAAGCCACCCACTCTCTGGTTCCATTCTAAAACATGTGGCCAGCTCTTAGCAGGTTTGTCTCAATTTTTCAAACATGGATACTAAACAGTTGAAATCTCTGGCGCTCTTCTAAGCATTGTGTATCTATAGACCCATTTAATTCTCATATCAACCCCTTGGGAGCTGCAGTGCAGTTATATTTTTGGTAGTGCTGCTGCTGCTACTGTTGGTGCAGCGGGTCGAATCAAGGGCTTCACTTCTTTAAGGCATGTGGTCTCTCCTGAACCACCTCCCAGACTCTGTTGTTTGGATCTGCTGATGTTCCCATGATATGTTTTGTGACTTAAAATAGGTCAGTTTTTGCAAATAATTCCCCTCTGTAGAACGATGGGCCTTTCTCGTCTTTGGGTAAAGAGTTCTTTATGTTGATTCCAGATCAGCTTTCTTTCTGTTGTTTAGATATCTTGAGCATCTAATTAAGTAACAAAACTAAAATACTCTGATCTTTGTGACTTTTTTGGTTAGGGATCAAATTTCTCACATACAAGGTTTTTACTCTCCCACTGAGCTAAGACCAGGTCCCTAGAATAATCTAGGGGGTTATAAAAAGGCATCATTATAAAAAAAGTCCTCTTTAACAATAACCTGGGGGATTATTATGTAAGGATCACTAATATTCCTCCCAATTCTGTTATTCTTTCGTTATTATTATCCTGGCATATCTGTCCTCATACTTAGCTTTTATTTGCCTTAAGTCTTTTTTTTTGTTGTTGTTGTTTTGTTTGTTTGGTTTTGTTTTTTGGGCCACACCCGTTTGATGCTCAGGGGTTACTCCTGGCTAAGCGCTCAGAAATTGCCCCTTGCTTGAGGGGACCATATGGGACGCCAGGGATCAAACCATGGTCCTTCCTTGGCTAGCGCTTGCAGGGCAGACACCTTACCTCTAACGCCACCTCGCCAGCCCCTGCCTTAAGTCTTAATAACCAGCCACAACAGTTAATTATTTTTTCATAGGGGCCACCCCTCAGAGGTGTATGATGGATGGGCAGGGGTCTCCTGAAATGCTGTAGTCCAGCATTATGGGCCTGATTCTGCAGTGCTTGGGCCCCATATCACAGTGTCTGTGCTCTGTGGCACTTAGGGACCATTGGGGCAATATTTGGCAATGTTGGGGTAGGGGCTTGCTGTGCCCGATGATTCAGCTTGGAGCCAAGCACCTGAGCCTCAGCTGGACTTTGAAATGGATAATCTATGGGCTGGAGCCTTACTACAACAGGTCGTGTGCTTGCTTTGTATTCAGCTGACTCAGGTTTGGTCCCTAAGACCCCATTACCAATTCCTGGCACTCTATATTGACACCCTACCACCACTACCATCCCAGCCTGCTAGGAGTAAGTCCTGAGTACTGCCAGGTATGGCATAAAAGTAAAAACAAAAAAATTATAAGTTCATTCTAGGGGCTAGAGAGACAGTACAGTGGTTAAGGCATTTACCTCGCATGTGGCCCATCTAGGTTCCATCCCTGGAACATATGGCCCCAAAGCCCTGCCAGGAGAGAGCCTTGAGCACAGAGTCAGGAGTAGGCCCTGAGTATGGCAGGTGTGGTCCTCAAACAAAACAACAAAAATTACCATTCTACTAGTCTTTTAACTGTGGAATCAATTTTTTCCCCTTCATATGCTTATTAATACATTCAAAGTATTCCTGATCTCTGGTATTTTCTTCTCTTATCTGCCTTTTGGGCCTCATTATTTTTCACTATCTTTACTCGACTGAAAGTTTTACATTCTGGAATTCTTCTGTGATCATTGTTGAAATTTAAGTCAATATCTGTACCTCTTTTGAAAATATACAGTCCATACAATGGGGAGCGTCTCCTACTGGCTTGAAAGTATTGCTTCATCCTGCTCGGGGTTCTTTGCTCCCCTCATCACTGGCTGTCTCCATGTCTTATACAGTCTCTAACCTGTGTTCCTTCCTCCTATCCTTTCATCTGCCTCCTTTTCTAGTTGCCATTTTCTTCATTCTGAAATACATCTGTTAAACTATCTTGGGTGGGAATTTGTGAGGGGAGGACTCCTTTCTCATTTGGCAGAAATCATACATAGCTCTCCAGGTCTTCCTTGGCGCTTGAAAAGTCTATTGTGCTGCCGTTTGTTCTTTGAGTTGGATCATCTCGCTTCCTCGACGAAAATAGCTCTCTAAGCCTCTGCCTCCTCAGAGTGCAGCTTGGAGGGTCATTGAAGTAGTTTCATCAGTAGCTTTCAGCTTCACTTTACAAGGCCTCCTGGACCTATGGGAAAAGCTAATGGGACAAGGATGTTGCTTGGTGGTAGAGCAACTGCCAGGCCTGTGTGAGGCTCCAGGCTCAGTCCCCAGCAATGCAGAAATGGGAGGGGAGGGAGACATAAAGCTGCCCTTCCAGTGGAAAGGAGACTCCCCAACTAGTAGCTAAGGAACTGGAGACCAGGACTAAGTTGGGGAGCAATGTTTAAGAAGTAGAGCCCAGGGGCCAGAGCAATAGCACAGCTGTTAGTGTGTCTGTCTTGCTTGCAGCTGACACAGATTTGATCTCTGGCATCCTATATGTTCCCTCATGCCCCGCCAGGAGTGATTGCTGAACCTGAGTAAGCCCTGAGCATCGCTGGTTTGGCCCAAAAATCAAAAAGGAAGAAAATGTCATAGGGCTTTGTGCTAGATTCTGCCTCCTATGCTTCGGCTCTTCTTCCCCTTTGTCACTTGGGAAAAAATACAAGAAGGAGTTGCTTCGTGGGTGAGAGGACAGGTTAATTCCATGCTGAGTTTTAGGTGCCTTTGAGAGATGTTCCAACCCAGAACTGAGTTGGATTTTGGTGCCACATAACCACCATGGAATGGGTTAGGGTACCCAGAGCCTTTGTGTAGGTGAGGGACAGAGATGGAAAAAAAAAATGCTCCTCTTGGGAGATTAGAAGACCCTCAGGGCAGACAAGAATTGCTTTGGAGAGGACTCAATACAGAACATCCCTCCCCTGGCTGCCCCAAACACACCTCACGAGAAAGGGCACAGCAGGGGAATGACGTTGGTGCCAGTTTGCTGGTGGAAGGCAGTCAGGGAAGGGCTGACCTTACTGCTGTTCTCTGGTGGAGGCTCAGGATGGCAGTTGATCTGTGACAGAGACATGATCTATGGCCATGCTCCATCCCCCTTTCTCCTTTGCCTGAGTCCCCCACAGCAACAGCTAGGGCTTCCTCTTTTGACCTTCTATCACACACTTAGACTTCTCAGTTTCTAAGGGTACTAAGCAGAAGCCCAGAGCCTAGGCAGTCAGTCACAAGTACAAGTTACCCCTCAGGCGGCAAGAGAGGAGTCTGGGTGTTGAGATTGGTAAATTCTTCAACTGGACCAGTCCAGAGATGAGTGTCAGAGAGGGACCAAGCAGAGATTTCCAGCACCTCTGGAATTGACCTCACAATAGCAGGCAAAAAGACGACGAAGGTTGGTCAAATAAAGCCCATGAATGCACCTGTCCTCTGGTTTGTCTTGCTTTGGGGGCCATCCCCTGCTATGCCAGGGCTCTGTTCTTAGGGGATCATATGGGATTCTGGGGATCAAACATGGGTCACCTGCATGCAAGACAAGTGCCTTGCCTGCTAAATTTTCTCTCCGTCTCTGTCTCCTGTGCTTTATTACAAGCAGACCCGCCACTATCTTGAGACTGCCTCATTCCATTTCCTTTTGTCATTCTGCCTGGTCTGACCTGTAACTCATTTGTTGCCTCTCCGGGTCAGGCTGGACTGTGTTCTGTGGAGCCCAAGGTCAGTTCTGAGCCCAGCAGCACAGCATTGCTGGAATGGTCAGTAGCGCTTATCCATGCAAAGCCCCAAGGTTGGAGATGCTCGTGCCGGCTCCTGGAGAGAATCCCAGATGTTGCTTTTTCAGCTCTCATCCTTTTGGAACAGCGGGGCTCACGATTTGGGAGGCGTACAGGTGCTGTGACTTGAAGCCCAATCTGTCTTTGTGTGTTGGAGCGAACCGGATTCCGAATCTGGCTTTTTAAAAATAGCATATGTCTTGGGCCAGCCTGGGAAACAGGAGCGAGCAGACTCATTTTCTGTGTGTGGGTCACAGTACGAAGGGCAGAGAGGCCTGGCATTAGGATTTTTCCAGAAACCCAGAGCTGGATCAGTCTTCTCCCCTAGGGGACTTGGCCAAGATCACTTAGCCTGTTAGTTGCTGAGTGGACTCTGGACCTCATGCTTGACCTTGTCTACTGCCCTATGTGAAGACTCTTCTTGCCTCTAGTTTCTGGTGGAGGTGCTGGGAGGAGGTGGCCCTTTTATGTTAGCTCTTATTCCTCTTTCTGTGTTGTACCAGTGGAAAGTGTGTTGTGTGGAGTTGGAACTGGATTAGAAGAAACTAGGAAAGCACTTGTTGGGGAATGCATTTTTATTTTTTTGGGCCACACCCAGCAACGCTCAGGGGTTACTCCTGGCTATTCGCTCAGAAGTTGCTCCTGGCAGGCACGGGGGACCATATGGGGAACCCGGGTCCGTCCTAGGTTAGCGCAGGTACCTTATCTCCAGCACCACCGCCCGGCCCCCAAGGGGAATGCATTTTTTAGCCCATGGCAGATCGTTCTCTTGCTTTCACTCCAAATCCTTGGATTTGGGGCCCACTGTGGAAGGCCCATCGTGAGCAGGCTCCCTGTGTTCAACATTCTGGCAAGGACACTGGTGTTGGCAATGTTTGGGGGAGCCTGCCTGCCGTGGCCACTTGATATCACCCGATCCCCATTCCCCCATACCCATCTGCTTGATGGCTTTGGAGACAGTTCATTGCAGATGCATCTCAGCGAGAGCAGCAAACTGGAGTACTGGGAAAGTCCCTCCTGCAGTTTAAGGTACAGCAGAGTAATGTCACAGAACCATCGGATGTGGTGGACTGTGCTTCTTGGGAGAGGGGTTGTATATTTTGTTATTAAAAACTAAAATAATCAATAGAAAAGATGAAGACTCATACACTTCTGTACACCTATCTCTTTATTTACCAGTTATTAACACCTCACCCCACCTGCCTTCTCTCCCTCCCTGTGCGTGTGACATTGTGAGTCCATGTATATACTCCTGTACATAACTTTCAAAATATAAGCTGTTCTGCATCCAAGCCTTTGCTCTTAAATGAGCCCCCCACACTTCCAGGCAACTGCGGTTTCCCCCATGTCATCCTTACAGGCCATCTCTTGATGTTACCATTCCAGTGACCTCAGGCTGGGGTTTGCTTCCATCTCAGAGAGTCTTTGACCAGAAATTGGGCCTGCAGTGGGCTGTGGCGTCCTGGAGTGGTGGTCCTACTAAGCAGGGCTTTACAGTCAAGTTCTACAGAGACCAGCTTTGCCCCATCTTCCCCTAGTGGTTTCTTCTTGAAACCACTGACTACTACTGCAGTGCCAACACGGAGAAAGGCTGAGAGGGAACCACTAGTCTGCAGGCTGGGGTAGGGGTGTGTGTGAATCCTGGTGTGCAGGGGAGGCTGTGGTTTATGGGTGTTAAGAGTTGGAAGCTATTTATCAACCTTGTGTCTATCTTTTCCTTCCTATGTCCTCTCCCTCCCTGTCCTGCTGGTTGGCTCCCAATTTTTGTGCTGTGATCCCCTGTATATGTGACTTTCACCTATAGTTCTGTGGTCTGTCCTGGGGATTAGGACTTTAACAACCAAACCTCCAGGGACCAACTCTTGGCTCCAGTGTGTCTCTTTGTGGTGCTGTGAGTGTTCAGCCAAGGACCAAGCCACACCGCAGGTTTCAGGCAGCCACCGGCTCTTGGGCTGTGCTTTTCTTTATGGGGTGGTCAACATTCTTAGTGGATTCTTCCTCCACTGGAGAAAAATGCGCTGTCTGCCTGCTGTTACCAGTTTTAATGATGTATCTTGGCCCCTTGACCCCAGATAACAGTCCTCAATTAAAACGACAAATCTCACCACTGCCTTAGCACCAGGGGGCAGAGTCGGGCTGGCTGAGAGTCCGGAGTACTTCCCTCCCCCTGCCACACATACACACACAGACATACACACACCCCAGCCAGGCCTACGGCATGCAGCGCTGTGTCTGAATCATTTCTCCCCTGCAAGAAACAGGCCCCCCTCAGACAAAAGGCAGTAATTAGCATAGCCTGATTTGTTCCCCAAGTTAAACCCTGACTTCTCCATTGCCCTTTTCCTGAAGTTTATAGACATTTGCTATTTCCCTAATGATGGCAAAATCGAAGGCCGCTGTCAGCCTCATCAAGATGTACCGCTGAGTCCAGAGCACCCCGTGGGTTTTCCTTCCAGCGTCTTCCTGTATTCCACACTTGCAAATAAAGCATCTTTGTGCCCTATCATGAATTTATCTATGACGGCTTTGGCTTAGAGTATTTATAAAGCATGAGTGGATTAATGGGGATGATGGTTGTAGATAGGATGTTAATAGACCCCGTTATCATTGAATGGGGACTGGCTCCAAAGATCAGTTATACTGCCTGTCCGAGCCAACCCCCCTCCACCCAGAAAATAGGTGGTTACATAAGGATAGGATTATAAAGAGATTATGGTCTATTTAAATAAGTCCCCAGCCTCTCTCCAACCTCATTAGCAGTTAGCAAGAAAGTGGGAAGACAGATTTTACTCTCCTCCCTCAGCCCTGCTCACATCCTGAGATCTGAGCAGTTTCATCCCTCTCCTTGTCCCCCAGAGTCACTTGCCTTTCACGCCAGGCCCACTGCCTGCAGTTTTGGCCTTGCAGTATATGCCTTCTGGTGAATGTGCCAGGTACTCCAGGACGTATGAGTTCCTTACATCTGGCACCAGAATAGAATGCTTTGTGGATGTTCTGATTTGTCTGACTTTTTGGTGCCAGAGATTGAATCCAGGCCTTTCTGCCAGCCCCAGCCAGAGTTCCCAACATGTGTTCGTGCACACACAACATATCCATAAACGCCCCCCCCCCACACACACACTCACACATACATACATGCCTCCCATAGGTCTTTAAAAAAATCCTCTGTCTTGAGTGTGGACCTTTCAGGTCTGGGTCAGGCCATCAGCTTCTGCAAGTTGTGTGATGACGGCTGGTGACCTGCTTGAGACTGCCCATGTTTTGATCCGCAGTGAGAGTGAAGCCAGGCTCAGCCCTCCAGTGACTCAACATCCTACAAAGTGAGATGTGCTTGGAATTGATCTGACACCTGAGAGGCACATGCTCAGCCGGTCAAGATGGGGAGAAAAGTTCTGTCCTCCAAGAACCCCATTGTCATGCCTAGGTTCCCCCTCCCCTGCCCCTCGGTTGTCTTTCACTGGCTCCTTTTCCCTGAAGCTCAGAATAGCTCAGCCCGGTGGTCTTGATTATGTTCTGGCTTCTCTGGTTTAGTTGGGCTCCAGGATGCATGTAATCCCTGTTGCCCCACTGTTTTATTTGCCAAGGCAAAATTTAGCCTTGGCAAATCTATCTGGTCGGTCACTTAGGATTGACTTCCTGTCCAGGTGTCCCAGGAGCATCGAATTGAATTGAAGGTGTCTCTGATTTGGCAACATTTCTCCTCCCCCAAAACACACATACGCACACATGTCTTGTAACTTTATGCTGGTGTAAGTTTCTGCGACTCCAGAGTCCTGAGTCAAGAGCAAAGCCTCGTATGAACTAAGAGCTAAATGTGGATTTAAAGGAACGCTGCTGGATTGATTACGAGACATCCAATGACTGTAATTTTGAAGTAAATATCCTCTGGCTCCAAGTCTTTCCCCTGGAGAAGCTGCCATTAGTTGTCAGGACACGTAAAATACTCAGCCCTTGTTCTCACAGACCTTGGCTGTATTCTGAGCCTCTTGGAGAGCTGTGTCCTCATACTCAAAGCCCACAGAAGGAAAAAAAAAACCCATTTCCCTCTCTCGGCCCTGCCTGTTGGGCATGGCCCCAGCGCAAGCTGTTGGAGCCAACTCGTGCTTGCTAATTGGCACAGCACCTGCAATCAATTAGGGAAGCTTCAATTATCCAAACCGAAGCCACCCACCCAAAGATTAATTTTCTGCTCTATTTCCTATCAAAAACATAGCAGCTTTCGCTCTGGGTCTGGTCCTGCAGTGAAGTGCATTTCAGATATAGAAACAACATCGTTCTCTTGTTCCATTGTACTTGCTCCTCTGTGGCAAGGAAAGCCACGACAATTGTACTTCCCCTCACAAAATCACGCCCACCCATACTTTGAGAAACCGTTTTTCGTTTTCTCTTGTTTTGTTGCTTTTCCAAAATGCTGAGCTCACCAAGAAGTGATGCGAGTCGTCCACTTTTCTGTGACAATCTGGCTGGCTCTCTTCTCAAAATTACCCAGCCATTCCGTTTCATGGGCCCTCGCTTCCACATCCAAGAGGGTTGGGAGTTAGTTTGGCTCAGGTGGTTCCCCTAGCTTTCCAGTAGTCCCCTGCCGTGTAAATACAAAGATTTTACCACCCCTGCCTACTTTCCTGCTGAAAAGTAAAGAGCTTTTTTTTTTCCCCCTGTTGCGTTTCTCAGAGAAGGAACAAGCCATAAACCGAGCTGGAATTATTCAAGAAGATGTGCAACCACCAGGTACTTACAAATCCACACCAAATCTCATTCATACAGACTTGAGAGAAAGTGGCTTTGCTTAGAGGGCAGGTTGTGAGGCTGCTGTTCGATGTCATGGCCTTTGCCATTTGCTAAGTTCCACCCCAGACTTTGTTTCAGTATTTCACCACAGAATCTTTTCCTTTCCTGCGAGTTTGAGTTTGCACGTTCCTCTTTTGCATTCGATAAGTAGGCATAAACATGTAACAAGTGTGCAATTAAATATGAAGTGTTGAATTGCTATTTTGCAGACTGATTTTCCAGGCACCTATTTAAATGCTCCCCTCATGGGAAAGTACTGAGTACCTCTGAGCCATTTTAATTGATGACGGAATTCTGATTTTTTCAAAAGTACAAAAGTTCCCTTTTTGATTGAGTGCTTTGTTTCTTTCAGATGATCCATGTTGGCCAAGAAGGACAAGTTTCTAGACTTATTAATTAAAACTTGTATCATTTGCAGCAGACTTTCATTATTATTATTATTATTATTATTATTATTATTATTATTATTATTATTATTATTATCATTATCATCATCATCATCATCATCATTTTGGTTTTTGGGCCATACCTGGCATGCTCAGAAATCGCTCCTGGCAGGCTCGGGGGACCATGTGGGATGCTGGGGATTAAACCTGGGTCAGTTCCAGGTTGGCCTCATGCAAGGCAAATGTCTTACCGCTGTCCTGTTTTCCCAGCCCCCTTTATTATTTTTTAAAATTGATTTGCCTAAGTCAGATACTTAACTTCTTGTTAGGAGCTCACTAATTCTTTTGAAGGTGCTCACACCACTGCTCTTTCCCCAGTTGCTCCATTCCTACATCCCCACAGTTAACCTGTGCCATCTCAGACCCAGGTCAATTGCCCACCTAACTTGTGATGCTACTATGCTTATCTGGGGGATGGTGGGAAGTTTTAAAACAAGGCCCAGTTCTGCCTCCATTTTTTTTCTTTCTATAGGGTTGAAAGTGTGGTCCGATCCATTTGGCAGGAAGTGAGGAGGATGTCAACACATGGTGCAAGGAGGCATTTTCCTTCTTCCATTTGTGCTTTCCATTTTGCGTCAAAGATGCCACTGACCTCACTCAAGGGAAGGGAACAAGAAGAAAACGAGAATGCCCTGGATAAATATCCTGTGCCCTAGGATTAATCTGTTCCTGCTTCCCTTTCTTATAACCCATCAAGCTGGTGGGAGCAGTTTCTTGATTCAGTGACTTCCCTCAAATGATTCGCTCCGACGTGCTGGCTTTGCAGGAGACCTACTTACTATTCCATCTTTTCTGCCCACCCAGCCCAAGCTGGAACGTGGAGACGCACAACTAGCAGTCTTGGGGAGATCCAAGTCTATCGTTCGCCTGTCTTTGAAATAGGAAATTTTCTTCAGGAATCCCCAAGCTGATTCTCCTCACAGGGCTCTTTGAAATGTGAACATGAATAAAACTCTGAGGACAAGTACATTGTACCTTTTAAGAATAAACAGTTCGGCTAAACTGTCTCATTGAAGGTGCTTTACTGCAAGTCGGAAAGTAGATAAGATGTGGGTTGAAGTTGATGGCGGTGTATGCAGAGTCAAAATCAAAATGAACTTCTCACCGGAATTGTGTGCATTAAAATTATACTTTCACTCTGCTGTGTGGTTTCGTGTGTTTTTCTTTTGTTTTGTTTTTGAGGGGGACTAACATTCTTTTATTTTTTTTTAATGAACTCATTAAATTAGACCAAGAAGTCTGATTTGATTATCTTTGACTCAATCCTTGGGTTTGTAAACAAACCATATTATTTTGTTTCATTTGGGGGTTATATCTGGCGATGCTCATAGGTTACTCTTGCCAAAAATTAAATCCAGGTCAGTTGGGGCAGAGAATTGCCATACCTGCTGTACTAACATTCTTGCCTCAACAAACCTTTTTTATTTATTTACTTATTTTATTTTGGTTTTGGGGCCACACCGGATGTGTTCAGAAATCACCTCTGGAGGGGCACAGGGGACTATGTGGTATTCTAGTCATTCAACCTTAGTCTGCTGTGTGTAAAGCAAGTGTACTATCCATTGTACCATGGCTCTGGCCTCCATAAAGCCATTTGAAAGGTCAATAGCAAATGTGCAGAGACAAATAGCTCTTGTGTGCCAAACCTCAGCCCACTTGCTGCTGCTAAGTGTGGGATCTCTTCTCCCTGTCTGCTGTGCACTCCCTGGCCCCTTGATAGATTTTGTCCTTTTGAAGAGATACCTCTTCTCAGAGATCTGCCTGCACACAGCTTGAGGCTTTCTTCAGATGAACTGCCCAGTAACCTCATCTTATGATTGAAGACTGGGAGTGGGCTTGCAAGAAAACCCGCCTAGTCAAGTAATCACTGTCAAACAAGAAATAAGATGGTTCAGGCCCAAACCCATGTGGCCATTTGTGGCGGGCACTGTGATCCCGAGCGTTGAGCTGATGCGTCGTTAACAGCCCCATAAAAGAAGTTGACTCACTCCAACTACATTCAACCACAGTTTTTCCCACAGAGGGAGTAACGGGAAGTTATGTCACAAAGTCAGATGGTCTGTGGGGACCTGATGGGGAGGTTTCTTTTTTGATGGAGGCCAGCACATGGTGTCAACTGCTTGGAAAGCATCCAGGTAAAGTGAATGTGTCCCTGTGTCAGTGGGAGGGCATTTTGGGGGAGTTCCCCCTTTCCCATCCAACACATAGCCTGTTGACTGATTGGGAACTACTCATCTGCCTTGGCCTTGACTTTGAACTTAACCCATGGCTTAATGGAGACAAGATGCTGGTCATCCTATTCCAGGCTGTATGGAGGTGGCACCTTAAGTTTGGAGGTTGTCACTGAGGTAGGTACCTTGGCTTCCAGGGATACCTCAAGGGTAGTGCTGAAAGGGCTCCAAAAAGGGGGGATGTTAGTCAAATACAATCAGGAAACAGGGAGATAAAGCTTATTGGTTTATTGCTTCTAACTGGATGATTTCCAAGAGGCATGCCATTTCCTTTACATATTCGGTATATTCTGCCCCCCCAGATTTTCTTGGGGAACTGCAGCTTTATTTGGTGGGGTAGGGATCATCCTCAAAATTTCTTAAACTGTGGGTCATTAAACTGGATGTAGGGAATATGCAATGACTGAAAATTAAAATCAAGTTCTAATGAAATAGGTGTTTCTGGCAGCGTTCATTCATGCTGTATTTTTTTTAGGTTAAAAAGTGGTCAAAACCCTGGTCTAGGTCAAAATTCCCCCCAGTGATTAGGGTCCAGGACCATTTTAGGAGCCACATCCAGAGGTGTTCAGGGCTCTGTACTGAGGGACCACCCATCAGATTTGGGGAACCATATTAGGTGCCAGGGATCAAACTCAAGTGGGCAGTTTACAAAGCAAAAACACCTTACCTTCTGTACTATCTCTCCAGCCTCACCAAGACCTTTTTCTTTGGTTTTTGTTTTTTGGGTCACACCCGGCAGTGCTCAGGGGTTACTCCTGGCTCCATGCTCAGAAATTGCTCCTGGCAGGTACGGGGGACCATATGGGGCACTGGGATTCGAACGGATGACCTTTTGCATGAAAGGCAAATGCCTTACCTCCATGCTATCTCCCGGGCCCCAAGACCTCCTTTTAACTCATAAAAATGAGAGTGTCAGAGCATTTATTTATTGGTTTTTATTTTGTTCACACCCTACAGCGCTCAGGACTTCTGTCCCTTGCATTCTTGGCAATCCTTTGTGGGGACCATATGTGGTGCTGAAAATCAAACCCCAGGTCTGCTGTATGATGCAAGACATCCGTCTTATCTACGCACTATTATCTTGGGCCATATACTTATTTTACATAAAATCATTTTTATTTGGGCACCATGGTTTATGATGTATCAACAGTAGAGTTTCAGGCATATCATGTTTCAACTGAAAACCTGCTTTCACTCTCAAGTTCCTTCCACCAATATCCCAGAGTTCTCTTCCCCTCCCCACACCACCTTGCTGTCTGTGAATAATAAGGTCTCAGAAAGTACAAGATTTAAAACATGAAGTTGAATATCAATAATAAACCCTGCAGGTCCGTCAGACTTTTTTGTGTGAAAAGCTTATTTTCCAAGACCAAAAAGTAGGTCACCAGCTTCTTTAATGACCAACTTACCCAATAGCTGGGTTCTCATCAGCTTCTGTATCCGTGTGTTACTGTATCGCATGCCGTGCAGCCTCAGGAATACTTCTCTCTGCACAGCCTGACAATGGAAGTAAAAAGGCAAACGAGCTTCGCAGTATTGTCAGAACAGTTTGACCCAGCAGAAGCCCTGAAAAGACCTTAAACATCTAGAGATCCCTGAACCATGCTCTTGCATTCCAGTTGGGTGTTTTGATTTTTTTTTTCTTAGACCTTTTAAGAATAGGGCCTTTTCCTGTTACACTAGCAGTCCAGAAGGCAAAGGGTGGAGGTATGAGATGCATGCTGGGAACAGGGATGGAGGGAGGACAACACTGGTGGCAGGAATGGCCCTAATTCACGGTCACTATGTACCTTAAATATAACTGAAAAACAGTAATTCACACTGGTCACAATAAAAATTATATATATATATGTATATATATGTATTATGAAGAATAGGGTCTCTAAACTAGAGAGATAATACAGGGGTTAGGCATTTGCCTTGCTGACCCAGGTTTGATCCTCAGCACCATGGGACACCCCCTTCCCACTCCCAGCGTTACCATAAGTGAACCCTGAGCACAGAGCCAGGAGTAGGTCTTGACAAAATGACAATGGGATCTCTGCATTTGTGCTGACAGTTACTAGAGTGAACAGTGCTTTGGCTTTTGATATTATGGGAAATAAGGGGGGAAAGGAAATGGATACAAGTTCTAGTAATTGTTGTCAAAATGAGGGAGTTGGATCTTTTATTTTTCATCATCAGGCTGTGACATCTTTAGGAAACCTGATTGAACATTTTTTATTTTTGACTTGGGGAACCATACCAGTAGTGCTCAGGGATTACACTTGTTTCTATATGCAGGGATCATTCTTGGCAGACTCAGGGGACCATATGGGATGCTGGGGATTGAACCCAGGACAACCACTTGCAAAGCAAGTACCCTACCCCCTGTACTATATTATTCTAGCCCCAGCCTTGGTTGACATTTAACCCACCAAACCAGAGACCACAGTGATGACTGATCACCAGCTATATCCAGGAGAACTTAAATTGTATAACTTGTTTTTCTGCCATTGTATTGACTGATGGGAAGTTTAACCACATCTGTGGGCCTGCTTTTAACCACTTTTGTGCAATGCATTTGGATCATTACATTAGCTTCATCCCTTTTGTTTCCACAGGCCCTTATTTGTTTTCCTTGATGCTTTATCAATTTAGTTTTCCATCTTGTATGTTATATGAGATCCTTCATTTTTTAAAGGAACACAATTGTATTTAGTTGAAAAATAACTTAAAGTCTTAGTAGGGTCTGAGAGATGAGTGGGTAAGGTGCTTGCCTTGGATACAGTCAACATTGGTTCAGTCACTGCATATGGTTCCTGAGTATTGCCAGGAGTGATCCTTGAGCACAGAGCTAGAAGTAAGCCCTGGACACAGACAAATACCCAAAACAAAACAACACACATATAATCTTGCAAGGGAAATGTAAATTCACAGGTGAAATGAAAATAATACAGAATACTAAAATTATCTTTAAACTGAGCACAGATTTTGCCTGCAGGGGCCCCCAAACATCTCTAGGCTTAGCTCCCAAGCACTACTGCATGTAACCCCAAAACAGTTTTTTACATATGTTGTTCTGTTGCATGAGTCCCTGGTTATGGTTGCCTGGTCCTGCAGGTCTAGGTGTTTTCACAGCATAAATGATTCCATAAGGTCATCAAAGACATTTTAGAAGATCCTAGTGGCCTGAGAATATAGAGTGGAGGCTAAGTGATAATAAGTAGGTACAACATTTGCTTTCCATGGGACCAACCTTGGGTTAGATCCTGGGCACCCCATATGTTCCCTCTAAGTCCACCAGGAGTTGTCCCTGAGCACTGCTGGGTATAGCCCCAAAACAATAAAAACAAACAAAACCCCAAGAAATGTGCAAAGTGGCCCTAGGAAACAGTCCTAATTCCCATTAGCAGTACAAGAAAGAAATGAGCTCTGAGATATATTTTCAGGGGAAGTTGGTGCAAGAAGGAGAATGAGTACAACTCAATGAATCATGCATTCCATGCAGGGTAGTAATCAGAGTACATGTTCATATTTGATATAGATAAAGGAGAAAACCTGGGTCAAAGAAGTCACACATTCAGGGATCATTTAGGATGCCAGGGATTGAACCTAGGTCAGCTGCATCCAAGGCAAGCACCCTGCTCACTGTGCTATTGCTCCAGCCCTGACTTTTATTTTTAGCATGTGAGTGTTGCATTGGAGCATGTCAAATCTGAATCTACCCCTGCCCTTCAAAGCATATGTGTGCTGCTCCCCCTCCTCAGCCTACAAATGTGTTGTTGCTCCCTTGGAAACCTGCAGAAAGACATTAGTTCTTCCCAGCAGCTAGGTTATCCTGCTGGGCTCACTCAGCACTGAGAGATGCAGGGTACCCTTCTCACTCTATTTTCACTGTATTTGGTGGTTTCCCCCATATCCTGATCCTCTGAACTCCATGGGACACAACAAAGTCTCCCTGCTACCCCTAAGAGTTGGTGAGCAGTCCACAATAGTCTCCTCTTCCCGGGCTTCTCTCTGTGATCAGACGTGATGAAAGAAAACAGCATGTAAGACAATGCAGAGTCTTGTCCAGATTTTTTCTATAAAGAGAAGGAAGGTACTTTTTATTGAATGAAATCTACTTAGGAAAATGTGAAGGTAGAGAAAGAAAATATGTGTTCAAGAGAGAAGAACATGGGCTTGAAAGATCAATAAATATTGTCCAAACTTTTGGTCATAGCCAAACCCCAATGCTTCAAAAGGGGCTTCAAAGCCATTTCATTGAAAATTAGACTCAGTCATTTTATAGTCACCCCTTCCCATTTTAAAGAGAATGAGCATTTCATTGCACCGCACCCTGCCACCTTTCTCTGTGCTATCATCTCATCATGGTTTCCTTGTCTGGGGCCTGCATTCTTGGTTTCAGTGCTCCAGTATAAGTGGAACCCTAGGCTCTAAAACTAGGAGTTGGTGAGATGCAGGTCTGGAAGTAAATGTTGATGCAGGAGTTAGTCCACACAGTGAAAGGGCGCAAGAACAGGTTCAGGAATTCCAGCACGCAAGCCAGGAATCCTACCACATAAGCCTTCTGCTCTTAAGCAGCTTTGTGGAGGAAGATCTGAGAATGAGCCCTTCCCTTTCTGAAACCTAGGCTTTTATTCGAAAGAAACACCACACCCTAGGTTGGAGAAGGAATACCAAGTATGGAATGATCCAGTAATCCCATCACCAGATCATACCCTAGAGTGGAGTATACTGATTAGGGTAGGACCAGTAATCCAACACTCCAGCACTTAGTTGTGTGGTCCAGGATGACTGAGATAACAGCAGGAGAAATGAGACTGGAGCTGGGGCTAACTACCGCATGCCATTAAGGCTGGGTTCCATGCCTGCTATCACCATCATTTTATTAAGATCGGAGTCACAGTTGATACTTATCTGTGGGCCATTTCACTCAGTGTTAGCCTCATCACTTACCCTGCTGCTTTCTTCGCCTTCACCTTCCTCTTTTATGGTGTACATCTTTCTTACCCACCTCCACATGCCCCAATTGGCCCTCTCCCTCATTCCCAGCTTCTAGAAGGGAGAGGGCTGGACATCCAAGGGTGACCAATCAGGGTGTTCTACAAACTGCTGCTGACTACGGAGATTGAGTTGTGCCTCTTAGCTAATCTTGGGGAGGGTCTCTTCTCTCCAGGTACCTAGACAGCTGGTTCAGAAGATCACTACCTACCAAAGAAAAAGCAAACAACAGATTTATATACACATACACACACCCCGACTCTGTCCCCAGATTCACCCGTGTCTGAAGCAGAAGGTTTCCCTGACATTATTTGCCCATGTTAATAAGTCCACCGTTGCACCTGTATAGATGGGCTCTTTGCCATGAAAGGGTGTTTCCTTTTTGTCTTCTTATCACTTAACTGGCTTAATGTCGATGACTAAAATACAAGGGTGGTATTTATTAAAGGATGGTGTTGTTCTTCGATGTGCAAATTGGGAAGTACTAAAACAGGAGTTCGATCATTTCATCTGCCATGTGTCTGTCCTAAGTAGCTTAAATGAATAAGGTGGTTGAGCCGAGGTGAACCCCTCCTCTCACTTGGGTTTATTGTTATTGGACCTGAGGGACTGTTGGGTCGGAGTTGTCATCTACCTGCTGTGCTCCTGAGATTTCTGACTTCCCTTTTTTTCTTATCTCTGCCCCGCTTGGCAGCTGTGAGCTGTGGGAGCTGGCCCATCTCAGGTTGCTACTTCTCTGCAGTAATACTGGGGGAAGCAGATGGCCAGGATTCTGGGATTGGGCATCAAATGAAAGCCGATGCCTTTTCTGTGGGCTCAGTGGCACTGGTATAAATACATTGTCAGGGCTTTGTGACATTGGGGTCACACCGAGATTTTGGAGGGTTATTTGCTTTGTTTCCTGCATTGTTCTAGAGAGAGGGTTTGCATTCTTGCTGCCAGCTGGGATTTTTTTTTTTTTTTTACTGTAACAAGACTTTCATGCCGAAGGATCATGCAAGTGAGAGAGTGTGGCAGAGGTTTATAATTCAGCAAAGTTAGTTTCCTCAAAGAGAGAAGTCACCCACAATAGCATTCTGTACTGTAGGGCAGCCCTGAGCTTGTTGTTTTTTTTTTTCCTTATCTCAAATAACTTTTTTATTTTCAACCTCTGATGGCTTCCACCGACTGGCAGGGGAGTGAGAAGGCACACACACAGGTTGGTAGATGTGGGGTGGGAAGGGGAGTTTATAGGCAGGTGTGAATCAATGTGGGCAAATGTGAGTTACAGGTTCTGTACTTTCCTGCTAAATCTATGTGCCCTGGAATACACTGCGGCCACTTAAGCCTCATCAATTCAATGCTGGAATATTGGGTAAACAAGTGTGAGGGGCACGCAGCGTGCTGCCCTTGCTGTGTTGGGCGAAGACTGATGGGCACACACTTTGGGAAGCACACGTGCAGAAAACTCCATCTTGGAGAGTCCTCAACCCTGTCTGGCTTGTGATAACAAGTACCCTGGTGGTTTTGGGAATCTACTCCATAAGATCAGCCTAATGTGCAACTGACAGTGACTATTTCAAGATAGAAAAATGTTCACTGGGAGGGAGGGAAGGAAGGAAGGAAGGAAGGGAGGAAGGAAGGAAGGAAGGAAGGAAGGAAGGAAGGAAGGAAGGAAGGAAGGAAGGAAGGAAGGAAGGGATTTTTATTCTTGAATTTTTATTTTTAATTTTGGGTCACACTTGAAAGTGCTGAGAGTTTACTCCCAGCTCTGCACTTAGGGATCACTCCTGGTAGTGCATGGGGAACCATATGGGGTGCCAGTGATTGAACTTGGTGGACCCCATTTGAGACAAGTGCCCTACACACTGTACTATCACTCAACCCCATTCTTGAATTTTGTGATCAAAAGAAAGACTAAGTTTTTGCTGCTCCCTGACTTCAGAAAAATTAGAACAGGGGCTTTGGGGAACAATTAGACAATGGATAGAGACTTCCTCAGGGCTCACCCTTGCTTCTTGACTAATTCAATGTGGGACTCCTCAGTTCTTTATAGCCCACCAACTTTCAGACTTAGCACTTGCTTTTGGCCAGCACAGTGTTTTTCAAAGATGACTAGGGTTATTGCTCTGAATGAAGGAATGATAGAGGGAGTGAGGAAGAGGAAGGGAGAGAATGAGAGAATGAATGAGGGAGGGAGGAAAAGGGAGAGAGGAAATAAATGAGTGAGAGAGTAAGTGAAGGAAAGAGTGAGTGAGGGAGGGAGGGAAGGAAGGAGTGAGGATAAATGAGGGAAGGAGTAAATGAGGGAAGGAAGGGGTGAGAAAGTGAGATATTTGCCTCCCAGAGGTTTGAGTAGAGGAGCTGGAAGTAAGTAAAACAGTCAATTATCCAGCTTTAGTTTCTCGAGAATTCTTGACACATATAGGCTTAAAGAGAGCCCCATCAAAATTCATAGCAGAGGACCTAGCCTGTAGCCTTGGGATGCAACTGTGTTTGGAGATGAGGTCTTTAGAGAGCTGATAAAGATCTGAGTCCCTGGGCTCTAATCCCTTACCTCAGAGGTTAGGATATAGACCTAACAGGAAGGTCATGTGCAGACACCAGACAAGAGAGGAAGATGACCATCTAGAACTATGTAAGAACCACCAGTGATCTTAGCCTTGAGGTCATTCCCTCCCTGCTGGGAGCTGCTGCCTTACTGTTGTTCCACCCAGCAGTGCAGGATTCACAGCAGCTGAATGCTGTCCTAGCATCTGCTGTAACCATTTCTCAAGCATTTCTGTGCTTGTAAGATCTCAGGCCTTAGCTTGAGACTGGTTTCCTTTCAAGGCTCCCTGGGAGTGTTACTCACCCACCTGTACAGCATAGTCAAGACCCCGAAATCAACACTAGTGTCTTGCTTCCCATTGCTCTGGCTACAAAATTGAGATTATATAAGTCTCCTCTTGAAGTAAGAATAGTTGAAGCCACGTTCTATATACATGATCTTTGGGATTGACTGGCAAATGTGACCTCCGATAATCTGGAGGAAGAGAGTAGACCTCACCCTCTTTTAAATTTTCAGGCCAGTTAGTTAACTGAAGTTTTGGGTCTAATAGTTGGATGTCCAGTTGGACAGGGAGTGTCATCGAGGCATTGGAGATTACAGAGCCCTCTCACTCATGATAACCTTGGAGAAGCCATTTCTCATGACAAAACCCTGTAACACTCTCTGGAGGGCTGCCAGCATGAAGCCTTTTTAGTGGCATATTATTCTGATCAAAAGCAATTACAGTTATGTATCTATGATTGATTTTTACCAGGAGAGGAGGCTGTTTATTAATTTATCAAGGGTTCTGGCTGAAAGGACTCTTCCTGAGCAGGGGTTTTGGGTACAGACACCATTCATTGAATACTTCCACCTGGTTCTCCACAGGATGTATCAGAGGCCAGGACTGAGCTTGGGGAAAACTGTTGACTAGGCCAAGGTCACTCTGCAAGACTTAAGAGTCTGGACTCAATCTTGGGCTACTAATCAGGCTCCACATTCTCCTCATGGTCTACAGGAAGAGGATACTTTTGGAAAATCTGGACTGGTTCTCCCAACTGGAGAGCATTTTCAGAGAGTCAAAGTTTTCCTTAAAAAATTACAGAAAGCTGGGGACTAAAGCAATTGTCAGTGACTAGAGCAATAGAACAGTGGTGAGGGCACTTGCCTTGCACGTGGCTGACATGACTTTGATCCTTGGGATCTCATAGTGCTCCCTGAGCCTGCCAGGAGTGATCACTAAGTACAGAACCAGGAATAAATAAGCCCTGAGTATTGCCAGGTGTGACCTAAAAAAAAATCACAATGGATGGGACCCATGGGCTAAGTGGTTTCAGGAGCACAAGTGGAAATAAAAAATGGTCAATCAACCCTAAATACCAAAACCAGTGTCAACAACAGTAGAATCAAGAGAACCAAACTATAACAAGCTATCCACAAAATGGACCTGTTACACTAGCAGTCTAGGGGACTAAAGTGGAGATATGGGATGCATGCTGGGAACTATGGTGGAAGAAGGAAAACACTAGTGGTGGAAATGGCCCTAATTCATTGTCACTATGTAACTGAAGTACAACTGTGAAAGACCTGCAATTCACATTGTCTCAATAAAAAATAAATTACAAGGAGTGAATTTGAGCCTTTGGGAGATCAATTAGCCACAACAACAAGAATGCTGAATCTTGGGGCCCGGGAGATAGCATGGAGGTAAGGTGTTTGCCTTTCATGCAAAACGGTTCGAATCCCGGTGCCCCATATGGTCCCCCGTGCCTGCCAGGAGCAATTTCTGAGCATGGAGCCAGGAGTAACCCCTGAGCACTGCCGGGTGCGACCCAAAAACCAAAAAA
>PVKC010010198.1:0-25980 GCA_004027635.1 Crocidura indochinensis
GGAGATTCAGCCCCACCCTTAAGCCAGCCTCTGGAGCCGACCTGGAAGTGGGGAAAACCCAGGGTGCCCCATAAGCTCCTCCAGCCACTCCAACTTTTTTATGGGTGTTGTTTGCTTGGATAATTTTCCTCCAGCCTTTTATTTTAAGTCTATGCTTGTTCTGACTATTCAGGTGCGTTTCTTGTAGACACAGAAAGTTGGATTGAGTTTTTTGATCCATTTAAGCCACTCTGTGTCTCTTAACTGGTGCATTTCGTCCATTGACATTGAGAGAAAGAATTGTCCTGGGATTTGATGCCATCTTTATATCGAAATTTGGTATGTTTTTTGGTTAGTCTTGTCTTAAATTAGGTCTTTCAGTTTTTCTCTTAAGACTGGTTTTGAGTCTGTAAAGTTTCTGACCTGTTTTTTTGTCTGTGAAACCATGTATTCTTCTGTCAAACTGGAAAGTGAGTTTTGCTGGGTACAGTATTCTAGGTGAAGCATTCATTTCATTCAGTCTTGTCACAATATCCACCACTGCTTTCTGGCCTTGAGTGTTTCTGGTGACAGGTCTGCTGTAAATCTCAAGGATGCTCCCTTGAATGTTATTTCCTTTTTTGATCTTTCTGTTTGCAGAATTATGTCTCATTCATCATTTTGACCAGGATGTTTCTTGGGGTATTATATCTGGGGTCTCTTTTGGTTGGTACTCTTCGGGCATGCAGATTTGATCACATATATTCTTTAGCTCTGGAAGTTTCTCTTTAATGATGTTCTTGACCGTTGATTCTTCCTGGACATTCTATTTCTGGGTCTCTGGGACTCCAAGGATTCTTAAGTTGTTTCTGTTGCTCTTATCATAGATTTCTATTTTCATCTGTTTCCATTCTTTGACTATTTTTTCCATTGTCTGTTCGTTTGTTTTAAGTTTTTTTTTTCTAATCTCTACCGCTGTATGGAGTTATTTATCTCATTTTCCACAGCACCAATTTTAATCTCAACTTTTTCTATCCTGGTGTTGAGCTTATCCATTTTGTCTTTCAATTCATTTACTGACTTTTTCAGGCCTGTTAGTTGACATGGTATTTCAGTTTGGAGTTTTGTGATTTCTGTCTTCATATTTTCTTGGTTCTTATTAGTGCTCTGCTCAACTCGATCCGTGGTTTCTTTGAGTTCTTTGAGCATCTTCCATATTGCTTTTCTAAAGTCCTTATCTGAGAGTTTGATTAGTTCGTTGGTCATTATCTGGTGATCAGAATTGTCATCTTCGTTCTCTATCTCTGATGCTGGCCTGCGTTTTTTCCCTATTGTCACACTTGTATTGTGGGTTTTTCTATGTGTTGTGTTGGTATTCATTGGCTACATGATGTACGCAGCCACACTTCTCTGGCTCCGCCCTTTCTGGGTGGGTCAATTTGCCTACAAGGGAGTAGAGTCGTCCGTGGATGAAGCCTCACACAGGATCAAATCTTAGGCCCAAGCACACAGCAGAGAAGACAGTCCAGAGGGAAATGCTGGGCTTCAGTGATCCAGCATAGTCCTTAGTGTGATTTTTTTCTCTTCTTGTTGCGATGGTATTCTTTCCGTATAGCGAACCGCGTAGTGGAGCCTCTTTTCAGCCCACTCCCAAGAGGTTCAGGTGACAGGAGAGGAGAGAGAAATACAGACAGCATTCACAGTTTTTTTGCAGGCAGGCCCCACTGGGCAGGCGTAGATTCGCAGAAATTCCCAGCCTGACATCACAAACAGGGGACCGGGCTTTTGTAAAATATTGCTTCTTGCCGGTTTTCACCTGAGCTGTATATTTTCTAAGAGAAAGAATTGGTAGATCCAAAATCCTGGAACTCTAGGATATAAGTTGAAATAAATGTCTTCTACAGTTTAAAAAAAAGGAGGATCTGGGCTGGAGAGATAGCATGGAGGTAAGGTGTTTGCCTTTCATGCAGAAGGTCATCAGTTCAAATCCCAGCATCCCATATGGTCCCCGGTGCCTGCCAGGTGCGATTTATGAGCATGGAGCCAGGAGTAACCCCTGAGCACTGTCGGGTGTGACCCAAAAACCAAAAAATAAATAAATAAATAAATAAAAAATAAAAAAAGGAGGATCGATGGGAGGGACTGGAGGTTCCCTGTCCCGCCCAGACACAGACCTGAACTGGCCTCAGGAGGCACAAGATCAGGTCATGGTCTTTACTATGCTAAAAAAAAAAATACCTTCTACATATACTTTATCTTGAGATGCTAAGAGTTACTCTTTTTTTTTCCTTTTTTTTTTTTTGGTTTTTGGGTCACACCCGGCAGTGGCAGTGCTCAGGGTTCACTCCTGGCTCCAAGCTCAGAAATTGCTCCTGGCAGGCACAGGGGACCTTATGGGGCACCGGGATTCGAACTGAAAGGCAAACGCCTTACCTCCATGCTATCTCCCGGGCCCCAAGAGTTACTCTTAATTTTGGAGTGGGGGGCACACCCAGCAGTACTTGTGTGATAGTGCATTGCTGCAGATCAACCCTGGGACTACAGCATATAAAAACATATGCTCCTACCCATTGAGCCTTTTCGCCATCCTCCTTAAATTTTATTATTAATGTAAGAGTTCTTTCTATTATTAATATGCTTGCAAGATTGATGTGTGTAATACTTCCCAAGTTGGAAGCTCAATGTTATTTTTGGAAAACAGAAATTTAAGCATTTCTAGAGTCCAATGATGGTCGTTGATGTTTTCTTTTAGAAGCTGTATAGATATGGGCTGATTTTTGTGAACAGAAAAAGGTGAAAGCTCATTAAAAAATTGAGGCCACACCCAATGCTGCTGTGAGTTATCAGTCCCAGGGATATAACTCAGAATCTTGAAAATAAATGGTAGGCATGTGGTCTACCACTTGAACTATCTCCCCTACCCATTAACAGTCTCTCCTCTCTTCTCCCCTCCCCTCCTTTCTATCCTGTCCTACCTAGGCTATGCATGAAAAACATGTACTCTATCCCTTTGGATTATCTTTTTTGGCCCTTAAAAAAGCTGTTTACCTATTTCTTCATTTAAAAAATATTAAATGACTGTATGTATTTATTTCTAATCTGTACTATCCTATACTTCAGGCAATAATGGACTCTTTCCTCAATATAGAAATCAATGTTTTCCAGTTCTATTTAAAGATTATTCTGATCATTTTTAAAAATCACTTAATATAAAATAATTGTTTAAAGATAATAATTTTGATAGTTTCGTTTAGATCTACAAATTTAACATAGGTAGAATAGCTTAATGATTTGAGTTTCTATTAATATGACAAGTTTTTCCAAAGAAGTCTTTCAGTTTTTAGGTATGTTTTGTGCCTTTTTATAAAGAGGTTTTTGCATTTTAAAAAAATGTAAAGAAACTAGGGAGCAGGGCGGTGGCGCTGGAGGTAAGGTGCCTGCTGCCTTGCCTGCGCTAGCCTAGAATGGACCACGGTTCCATCCCCCGGTTCCCATATGGTCCCCCGGTGCCTGCCAGGAGCAACTTCTGAGGACATAGCCAGGAGTAACCCCTGAGCATCACTGGGTATGGCCCAAAAGCCAAAAAAAAAAAAAATTTAAAGAGACCATATCACAGTTGACAAATTGATCATAATACATTTGTTTCAGGAAGAACAAAGGCAAAGTTATTTTAAAAAAAAAGAAAGACTAATGATATGGAAAAGAAAAAAAAGGTTCAGTAGCAAGTATATTTTTGAAAATCATTCAATGACCAATTAACTCATTAAAGGCCCAGCAGTAGGTTTAATAAGCCCTCCTCCTCCTCTTCTTCCTCCTCCTCCTCTTCCTCCTCCCCCCCTCTCTCTATTTTTTTTAAGGATAAGAGTTAAAGAAGTACAGTAAGAATGGTGTTAGAGTGGCAATACTTTGCATAGGCCCAGCAAAATATGGGGGACATGGAAAGGAAAAGCCTTGGCCTAAATACAAGGAGACCTTACCCCTAAAGTTTTCTGGCATAAGACCAATTCTAGGCTCCAGGCATAGTAGGTTGTCCACCCAAGTCATTGTCTGTAGTGCCAATACATACAGTCTTTGTTGTTGGTGTCAGGTTTTTTTTTTTTTTTTTGGTCACACCCGGCAGTGCTCAGGGGTTACTCCTGGCTCCATGCTCAGAAATTGCTCCTGGCAGGCACAGGGGACCATATGGGACACCAGGATTCGAACCGATGACCTTTTGCATGAAAGGCAAATGCCTTACCTCCATGCTATCTCCCGGGCCCCGGTGTCAGGTTTTTGTAAGATCCTGGAATCCTACATCAAAGTCAGGATGATGTGGAGCATCCTCAAGTTTCACCTAAGAATTAGAAAGCAATGCAGAGAGCCCTGTCCTGAAAGCAGGTTATTGTTGTTGTTATGCCTTTTGGGTGTTAAGGAAGTTTCTCTTGAGTAGGTTGATGCCAGAGCTGTGGTAGAATCTTCCCTGGAAGAGGATTGCTTGGTAGAGCTGATGTTACAGACAACTGTGGTTGTTTCGTAGATGCCATCCTTGATTCAGGAGTGAATGGACAATGCCCGTTTTTCTGAGGCCTGAGCCGGGTCATTACGATAATGTTCAGGGTGTAAGGTCCCACTGCATTACGAAATTTGTGTTTCATCTCTATTAGATAAGAACTTGTTTGTATGTATAATATTTTCCCATTTTAATGTGCCTATGCAAAAGAGGAACAATGCCACACGGTGTTACTGGTTTGCACTTTTTTTCTTTTTTGGTTCCTAGATTTTTGCTATTCTTGGATACATTATGAATTGTGCTTTATTTTCTTTCATTTCCCAGTATCTGTTGCTAGCATGAAAAGGATCGGGAGTTATATTTATATCTCCTGGTTGTGGTACTTGCACATCTTTCCATTACAAGTGTTTACTGGCAGGCGGTGGTAGGAACCAGTGCAGATGGGAGTGGAGTGCATAGGCACATCTGGCTATGCTCAGAGTTTATTCCTAAATCTGAGCTCAGGGGTCATTCTTAGCAGACTTGGTGGACCATATAGGGTTCTAGGGATCAAATCTAGTTTAGATGCTTAAGAAGTATGCACTTTAACCACTGTACTATCTTCTCATTCCCACAAGTGATTTTTATAAATCTTCACTTTATATCCTAAAACTTATTACTCCCAGTGACTCATTTGTATATCCCTTAGCCCTTTCTGTATAAGTAGTTATTTTGCCTGAAAATTTCTTTTTCCAATGCTGACTATGCATAAGATTTTGTTTCTGACTTTTGGTTGCTATAAGCCAGATACCATTAAATGCACTCACATGCTTATGTATATATTTACATAATTTAAAACTAACTTACTTTGTGGCAGAAGTGAGTCCCTTCTAAACAGTGCTTAAGATGGCTAAGGCCCAGCAATGACCCAGGCTCAGCAGTGTTGAATTACCAATCAGGGTCACTGCAGTCATGCTCAGTGGTACTTGGAAGTCTCTGCGAGTTATTCTTGATGGCACTAGTGTGGGGTTTGTGGTACCAAAAGGGGCTAAAATAAATGTCCTGTTCATATATATATATATATACATATATATATATATATGTTTGGTCCTAGCCCAGCAAATGCTAGCTACCTATACTACAGCACATTCATGTCACATACAGAAATGAAAAAGTTTACTTCTAGATTTCCTATTCTTTATTCAACTCAATCACACCCACCCAAGCACCTCAACTTAGGCTTCCTATCCAGTGGTTCCTTTCCCCTGGACAGAAATATAAGGTCATTTATACCTGTTACCTTTCAAGCATACAACTAAGGATCCAACAGGCTCACATTGGAAAGAGTAGAGTGAAGTGCATAAAAAGAAGCGGCACTTCATAATGGATTGGGAATGAAAACCCAAACCAAGCAAACTGGAGGTGGAGAGGTGGGGTAGTGCCTCACTTTCCACCACCCCGAAGGCTAACTGAAACCCTACTTTGGGTAAACCGTCGTCCTCGAACTGCCCTCAAAAGATGGTACCTTCTTGCAACTAGCCATAAATCACCTCAAATCCTTAGCAATGTTTCCTCGGGCAGGGTCAGCACACACGCTGGAGGAAACTGCGGAGATTTGGGAAAAGCAGCAGAAGAAGCACCAGGAGGCACTTCACTCCGGGTTTCTTAGTTTCCTCCATGCCAGCCACGCTCGCATTTGATGCCCCGGCAGACGGGTTAAGACTCGGGAGATTCATGAATACCCGCACGCTGCGGCACGAAGCCAGCCATGCTGAGATGATAAACTTGGGTGCCTTTTCTTCGTGCAAGGAAGTTTGGGCGCGAAATGGCGGCAAAGACCCAGAAGACGTTGAGTTGAGGCTGCCTGGGGGAGGAGAGAAGGAACGGGCTGCGCTTCCCCACCGCATCTCCAGGGCACTGTCTCAGAGAGCGTCACCGGCTGGGGCGCTCCCGCCCTAGGAGCCCGCAGCTCCCGCCGCGCACCGACCCGCCTCCTTCCACCAGCCGACTCACTACTGGAGCCTGGAGCCCGCGTCCGAGGCGACGGTGACGTCACCATAGGGGGCGGGACTTCCTGCTGCGCGCGCTCTAGGGCTTGAAATTTACAGACAGCGCCGCCGCAGCCCGGTAGTGGAGACCGTAACTCGCTGCTGGCGAGTGTGGCGCGGGTCCGGCTAGTCCTGCGCCCGGGCCGGGGAGGAGGAGTCGGTGCAATCGAGGAGGAGCGGGGCCGTTTTTCTCACCGCCACCCTCAGAATTCTCCCGGGAGAACTTCCATTTCCCCTTGGGTGGGGATACTTAAGGGGCGCCCTAGGCCGCCCGGAACTCTCTGGGAGTGGCAGGCTCGGGCGCGGCCCGCCTGTGTCCACTGAGCCCCAATGACCCCGCGAGGAGAGTTGAGTGGGTGCCCTTGCTTGCAGCCGTGGAGGGGGCTCTTGGCGGAGAGTGCGACCCGAACACCGGTCGTTGCTTAAGTTTGATTTTTTTTTTTTGCGCGCACGTTGCTAGAGGCTGGTACGTAAAGCTCTGGGGGTGTGGGGGTGAAAAAAAAATCTCTTTCCTGTCTGCATTTTTTGAAAGACTCCTTTCTCTACGACTTGCACAATTTTTTTTTATTTTTTTTCCCTTCTGTTGTCTAGTTATTGGTGAGTTGTGGAGTCGGTGAAATAACACGTGAACCGAGGCAGCTCTTTTGAGGTTCTGCAGCACCGTGGCGGGAGGTAATTGGTTGCTAAACCGTGTCTTTTCCGGCCTCTTAGTGGCTATTAGTGTTGTCTTTTCATGTTCCTGGTCCTGCAAGTGAGTCTGGACAGCGTGTTGGCTGAGAGATCGAGTCTGGGTTATGGAGATGAATGTGCGATTTAAACTGAGCCTGAGAAATCAATCCTTCCTTGGCTAGCCTCAGAGCACTTGGAGTCACTTTGCCTGTACTCAGGATTGATGCCCTGTCAGTGACACGAAGATGTCTGAGGAAGGCAAGAGATTGGTTCCTACCACCTTCCCATGTGTAGTTCCTAATGTGTTGGCACTGCTAGCACATGTACTTCTAAAACTGAGCAGGTTGTTAAGGCAATGCTTCTGTTACCAGGCAACATGTCTGTAAACAAGCCTGATAGTTAACTAGTAGAGAATTTAATGCATCCACCTTGAAATGATCTGAATTCGTAATAATTTAAATGCCCCGGGTTTAGCCTGTTGGTGTTCTACACTCACCTTTTTCTTTGAGGTTAGATTTAAAACCAATATTCTTTAGAATGTGAACAGTGATTTCACCACGTTCAGTTGCACACAACTCCTCAGATATGAATGAGATTGAGTTACCCTTTGGTAATTTAGGACAGTATTTCAATTGATCTTTTTCCTTTTGAGAGTTTTCTAAGCAGATAAAATGTGTAGATAACCTATCTCAGGGCTTTTCTCAAATAATAAGTTTCAATTACAGAGAACATTGATTGAGAAGTAGAAACAATTGCTCACAGGTATTTTTTTTAACCTGTAATTTAGCCTGTAACCTCCCAAATCTTTGCCTCTCACCTAACACTTAAAGATACAATTTTGCTACTGGGTACTTTTTCTAAAACTGAGATTTTGTGATTTACAATGCCATTAATGTTTCTCATGCCCGTAATTCCAAATGCTCTCATATATTGAGTGAATAGCTTTTCAAGTAGAAAAGTGGGTGTGAACCCTTGAGACACCGTGAGATTGAATGACTTCGAAATGAAATGATTAGTGATGCTCTTTTTGTCTTGAAAACATTCACAGGCTTCCTTTTAGACCCCTCCCTCTGTATCTTTCCCATATGATGATCTTGGGTAATGAAACATTCAAGAGTTGGGCAAGAAAAGAAAAATCTCCACGATGACTCATGTTGTGTGATAAAATCTTTGGTAATCAGAAGTCAGCATTTGCCACAGGAAGTTCTAATTTAAGAAGCTTTGAAGAATGAAATCTTAACAGAAAGTTGTGAATTGTCAGATTTCATTTTCTTTTTGGTATATATTTTGAGATAATGTTTCTTAGCGTTTACATATGGCCCTACTGTGAGTCCATAGGTGAATCCATAGGTGGACCATAGGTGAAAATCAGGCAAAAGAGGCTCAGTCAGGAAAGACTAGGGGAACACAGGAAAAGGAGAATAATAGAAAACCCAAGTTACCAAGAAAACAAAACAGTTCAAAAAAGGTTGAGAACATTGACCATAGTAAATTAGTTTTATTTTAACTTTGGCATACATAGTATTAAGTATAGTAAATAATTTTTTTAAATTGTCTGTTCTCTGTGTACTTTTAGGGAATGCTTATATAAATCGGTGCAAGTAATTTCTCAGAAAACTTAGATTTCTTCAAAATCTCATGAATTCCTTTTTCAAGCTCATGTTCCTTAAAGAAGACCAAATTAATTATTTACTATCATTTACTATACTTCTCTATCATCTTTTATGGTAGCAATCTTCATCTGGTAACACATGCAGAACTAACAGAGGGCAAACTAGTGGTTTTCAACTTTTTATACCTGTTGGAGACCACTGCTGTACCGGACCTAATTTCCTTTCTTTCCTAAAATCTAAATTGTTTGATTTTTGTCGTTTTTCACTTCGTCTTCACCTCTGCTGAGGATAGAAAATTTCCCCTCAACGTTCTCTGGGTTAAAGAAAAATTGACATCAAGCAAATTAGTGGAAGAAAAGCACGTCTATTTTACTACAATTTTACATGTACGTAGGAGCCTTCATAGAAGAATGAAAGCCTACAGAGCTACTAGAGCAGAGAACTTTTACATTTTTCAAAGGTTCTCAAACTTACTTGACTTGCTTCTCCCTTTCAGAAGAACAAAACAAAACACAAAATCAAACACCATTCAGCACACCTACTGGAAATCTGTCTTTAAGTGAATAAAAAGTACCAATTGAGGGGGCCAGAGCAGTGGCACAGCAGTAGGGCTTTTGCCTTGCACACGGCTGACCTAGGATGGACCACAGTTCGATCCCCTGATGTCCCATTTGGTCCCCCAAACCAGGATCGATTTCTGCGCGCATAGTCAGGAGTAACCCCTGAGCGTCACCGGGTGTGGCCATAAACCAAAAAGTACCAATTGAGACTACTACATCTTACCCCATCCCAATTTGTAAGCTCTGTTTTATACAAAGAAACATTAAATTTTTAAAATTTACTTAAGAGCATTTATCATTTAGTTGACATAGTTGATAATGCATTTGTTCCAGGTAAGTGAGTAAAATTATTAAAAAAAAGAATAGAAGAAAAAAAAACAGAAGTATATGATAAGTAAATTTGTGAAAGTTATTGTATTTTCAATCAGGTCATTAAGTCATTGTCAGAAAGTTTAGTAAGCTTTTGTTGCTAGTTGACCATTCTGTTATTTCATTTTTTTTCTGAACATTAAGTAACTTCAGCTACACATTGGCATCTAAATTGGTGTGTTTTTATGGGGATGACAGTATTAAACAAAAATGAAGTTCAGGAATTCAAAATACTATGACTGATTGACTGATATTGTAGCTTTTGTGGGGGGTGTTTTTGGCTGCCAGGTGTCCTGGAAATCTGAGAAGGGGGTGGAAAGGTGCCCATCCTCACTTCAAAAACACTCCTAGTGATAGCAGCCGAAATAACAGCATTCCTGGAGTTTGGTGAGATTAGTATCTTTGCAGAGTGTTCTAGAGGAGAGGTGAAGCAGAGTGGCATTTATAGGTGATGGATGCAAACAGGCGTGGCTTCTTCATTAAGAAAATAACTTGAGGAAGTAAGGGCACTGTAAATCATAAGGAAGATCACTGAAGAGCTGTATTCACTGGAATTAGAAGGATAGGTTTTGTTCCTAGAAAGTGAGAATATTTGAGAATTTCCCATGACAGTATCAGCAGTATGGATTCCCTCAGGAATGTACCACTGCTCCCAAGTGGGCTTCAGGAGTTTGGCAATTTCCTGGTTCTTCATTAATAGATCGTTGGTTCTGAAAAATACCACCCTACTTTTTCCCTTCTTCACTTTGGTCTTTTTATCCCTGTCTTCCTATTGTACCCCTTTCCATTTTACTTTTTACCTGAGTGAACTTAATTTATGAAGTAATCAGTACTATATTATTTCACCTTCAAAAATGAACTTCTGAGTTTTATGTTTTTCTATCAAGATTGCATTTTTTGGGTTATGGAGAAATCATTATGTAATCTAGTATTATATATTTAACAACTATAATTCAGAAAGTGATTAGAGAGTCAGGAAATTGGGTCAGAGTGATAGAATAGTCGCAGTGGTCCTCAAACTATGGCCCGCAGGCCACATACTGTATTTGTTCCCATTTTGTTTCTTCACTTCAAAATAAGATATATGCATTGTGCATAGGAATTTGTTCGTAGTTTGTTTTTACTATAGTCTGGCCTTCAACGATCTAAGGGACAGTGAACTGGCCCCTGTTTAAAAAGTTTGAGGACCCCTGGAATAGTGGGTAGGGCACCTGCCTTGCATGAAGCCAACCGAGGTTTAATCTCTGGCACCTCAGAGGGTCTTCCTTACATTTCCAGGAGTGATCCCTGAGTACTGCCAGGTGTGGCCCAAAATAAAAAAGGAAATGTCTAGTTGCTTTTTGTAAATAATTTGCTTAGTAATTTCTATAGTTTGCTTTTAAATTTCTTTTAGGTTGAAATTTATAGCTGGGAAGATCTTAAACCTAATCATTCTTTTTTTGGAAGGTGCCTATAACTTCAAAATATTTCTTTAAATAAGTCATGCATAATTTTTGTTGTCTTGCTATAAATACTGTATCTAATACATATCTAAATACTGTATCTAGGTGGCCAGAGAGATAGTAGGGAGGTAAGGTGTTTGCCGTGTGTGCAGAAGGTTGGTGGTTCGAATCCGGCATCCCATATGGTCCCTGAGCCTGCAAGGAGCAATTTCTGAGCATAGAGCAGGAGTAACCCCTCAGCGCTGCTGGGTATGACCCCAAAACAAAACAAACAAAAAAAACAACAAAAAAATTACTGTATCTAACAGAGATACTTTGAAATAATAAAGCAATGTTTTGTATAGTAGGTGATACCTTCTTCAGGGAGTACAATAGGATCCAGGGAGACTTTTGGTAATATTTTCATATAATTGAGGCTCTTTCTGGTTTCTTGAAGCAGGTGAATTTCAGGAAGGACAGAGTTGTTTGATTGTTGTTTATTTTCTTAAAAGGGAATGGTAGACCAAATAAGATTGAGAACATCTCAGCTAAAGGTACAGAATAGTAAAGTTAGACTACTAAATAATCTTGGTTTGATTAGTTATTTTAGTGATATAGCTATCCTAGCTTCTCAATTGTTGCATGGTAACACAACTGTAATATAACATAGCACCACTGAAAACATTAGCGTGGGCTATAGGGATTTTCCTGATGAAATTGTTTTTTGTGCAAAGAAAGAAAGATCTTGTGGATCTGTCTTTCTAAATTGAACCACATTTTGATTTTTAGGTAGACACATAATTATTTTTTGATAACTAGCAAATTTTGATTTTGTTTACATTGTTTTTCAAATAGAGATGAAGGTTAATGTATATGGAATTCAGTGGATGTGAAGAAAATGTGAAGTCAGGTTAAATTAAGGACTATTCTTCTGGACAAAAAAAAATATTAAATAACATCATAGTTCTCTACAGCTAATTTAGTCTGTCAGCTTGGGTTTATTGAAATTGAAATGCTTCTTTAAACATTTTTGTATTCTGGAGCTTATGGAAAGTTTTAGATTAATAGCATGAATTAATAGGCACCATGATTTTGTGTGAAGAGAATTGTGATTCAGAAGACAGAGAGTGGACTGGCTTTTTCAGTTAACCTTTCTTGGCCCGCTTTGTTAATTAATCTTTCTTGGTCTATTTTTTTTTTAAAAACAAACAATGCCCCACCCCAAAATTTTCTCTTCTTATTTAAAACAATTTTATTTTTCTTGTTCTTGGTTTAGTTAATATGAGTGCCTGTTACATATTATAGCTCTGTTAAAACTAGGAAGATTGTAGAACCTATTGTCAAATATGAAGCATAATATTGTTTGGTGAGAGGTAAGAATAATATAATTATTTGTAATGTAAACTGTGAAATATTGTAAAAATGTTTTGGGGGGGGCGGGCGGTGGCGCTGGAGGTAAGGTGCCTGCCTTGCCTGCGCTAACCTAGGACGGACCGAGGTTCGATCCCCCGGTTCCCCATATGGTCCCCTGTGCCTGCCAGGAGCGACTTCTGAGCGAATAGCCAGGAGTAACTCCTGAGCGTCACCGGGTGTGGCCCAAAAACCAGGAAAAAAAATGTTTTAGGGACATGAAGGAATGACAGCTCATCTAGACAAAATACTTTAATTGAGAAATGCATTCTTTATGTGGCCTATATGTGTAATCAGTATATAAAGAAGCAGTTAACCTAGTGTAGAGCTAGTCAATTATGGAAAATTGGGGAGAAGTTCCTTTGAATGGGAACAGAGTCAAAAGACATCAGTAATACTGGTAGTTGAGATCCAGGTGGAGATGAGATAGTCTGAGGAATTTGTATAATTTGGAGAGTTGATAAGCATCATCATGTAATGGGCTGGTGAAGGAAGAACTATGGACAAAAACTATGGTAGAATTTTGAAGGTTAGGGAAGGAATGTCTATCACATTTTCTTCATTAAATGGAAGTTGCCAATAAAGAAGCATTGTATAGCATTACAGATGTTCACCCATCTTTATCGAAATGTCCTGCACATACCTGAGCTTGGAAATGGGAATAGGTTCAGTCTTTTAATAGCATCATAGGATAGAGAAGTACTTATACATTGGAGCTTGAATCCTGAGATAAGATCAGAGTTTGGGCTCTATTATAATAATTATTTGAAATTTTTGTCATGTTAATATTTTGGTTTTCATTGTCTTTGTGTATAAAACAAATATTTCCCTCAGGCAGCGAGATAACTTGAGTGGTAGAGCATGTGGTTAACATGTACATGACTCTGAATTTGATCACTGGCCCATGAGCACTGCTAGGTATGACTCTGGTAGCCCCTGAGTAAAGTTGGTTCTGTACTAGCCAATGACACTGCTTGAATGCATACCGGGAGTCCTGTGCTCCTGTGTATTTCTAGCTGTGACCTGGTTAAAAGAATAAAAAAGATTGTTTACAAGAATTCAAAAGAATTGAATTGTTGATCTTCAATCTATAGATTGGTGATGTAAAGGGGTTAAAAGTCACTGAATTATAGAAAGATAGACCTCAGGAAATAGCCCAAGCGGTAAAGCAAAAAGACTCCTGGTATTGCGTGGTTCCTAGAGCAGGGCCGGTTTGATCCTGTTTGTCATCAAATACTATCTGCCTGAGCCTTCTATCTGGCTCTCATATTTTCTTTTTCCCTCAAATTGTATCCTCTCATGTAAGAGTCTGTAGGTTGTGTGATTCTAGTATTGACAAATCAGTGGCTTGTTGATATCAAGAACCTGGATTCTGGACTGAAAATGTGACTGCTCAGAGTGCATGCTTTGTATGTATAAAGTCTTGGGTACTATCTCTAGCACCACAGAGGTAATTAATATAAATCTTATCATTTTTTATTCTTTGAACATTGTGTTATAATAGTTTAGTTGTCACATTTTTACTTTCAGCAGTGATAACTTCTACCTACATTAACAGGTGTAATTCACATATGGTGATGATCATTGTAATCAAGTAGCTTAGTGATTTTTAGTATCCCTAGTTTATAGCTTTCTGAGCATTTTCATTCCACTTACCTCTGATTTCCAGATTCTCTCAGGCATGTATGTAGACAATCCACAGCTCAAACAAAACATTTCTGATTTACTGACTTAAATATTTTTTCTGGAAATTTTATGTAGATGAAAAATATGTAATAGTTTGTATCTGACTTCTTTCACTTAGTATTTTTTGAAGTTTATCCAAGTAGTATGCATCACTGTATTTATTTGTGATTGAACTACAAGGATTACTAGAATATGGCACATTTTCCCCCCATTTACCAGTGGATTGGTATTTGTGTTATTTATATATTTTCATATTATTACTAATGATCTTAAGAAAATATGTATGCCTTTGGATGAAACATGTTTTCAGTTCGCTTGGGAAGATTACTAAGAATAGAATATTTCAACCTCTTGATAAGCTCACATGGTGTGATATTTTTTGGTATTTGTTCCTGGTTGCTGACATCTAAAACTTTGTGAACTTTCTTAGTAATAAGTGTATTTTATAATGAATCCCTTTTGATCACACCTAAATTGATACTAATAGAATGACTTAGAAGGTGTCCCTAGGTAGCGTTAGATAAGGATGCTTTTCAGAAAGAATAATTAATGAAAGGGTTACAACTTTTAGCACTACTTTCTGACTCTAGGTGGTAGGGGTCATGGGATATGACAATAAATATCCAATGAACTGCATATTTGATGATCTCAAATATTGATGAACTCAAATAATGATAAAGTCGGGGCCAGAGAGATAACATGGAGGTAGGTCATTTACCTTGCATTCAGAAGGACGGTGGTTTGAATCCCGGCATCCCATATGGTCCCCCGAGTCTGCCAGGAGCGATTTCTGAGTGTAGAGTCAGGAGTAACCCCTGAGTGCTGCTGGGTGTGACCCCAAAACCAAAAATAAATAAATAAACAATGACAAACTCATATAAAAATGAGCTGCATATTTGATTAAATCAGCTGGTGTCTTAGGTGCTCCTAGAGAGAGCATCTAATCTCTCCCCTGGTCCCTACACTGTCTTATGCATTGCTTCTATGTAGCTGTATCCTTTATAATTTGTGCTGGTAGGTAAACTTTTTCTTGGGTTCTATGAGTGAACCATATTGATAAGTTATCAAATCTGGCTGGGGAGAGGGATGTTGGAACCATAATTTATAGCCAGTTAGAAGGTGGTAATCTGGATCCTGTGACTGATGTTTGAAGTGAAATTCACCTTATGAAATTGAGCCTTTAACCTGTGTGCTCTTCACTATTTCTAGGTAAATAATAGCAGAACTGAATTAAATTTTATTACACTTGATGTAAAGAGAGTTGATGAATTGTTGGTCTGAGGAAAATTTGCATTCATTTGATGTTAAAAGGGTTTTGGGTAAAAAAAAAAAAAGTTTGTTGGGGCCCCTGCACAAGGCTGATCCAGGTTCAATCCCTGGCATCCCACATGGTTTTCTGAGACACCACAAGATGTGGCCAAAAAGTTGTTTGTTATAATCTATATAGGTAAAATGTTTTGATAATTCTGTAACATTTTTTTTTGTGTGTGTGTGTTTTGGGGCCATATCTGGCAGTGCTCAGGGGTTACTCCTGGCTCTGCACTCAGAAATTACTCCTGGCAGGCTTGGGGAACCATATGGGATGCTGGGGATTAAACCCTGGTCAACTGAGTGCAACGCAAAAGCCTACCTGCTGTACTCTCACTTTAACCCTACTATAGCAGTTTTATTTGTTCTAGAAATATAAAATTTTTCACACATTCAGCACTTGTTATCAGCTTTCTTCTTATTGTCATTTACGTGGTGTCTAATAGTATCTTACTGTGAATTTAATTTTGTATATTTTTATGTGTGTGATGTTGAACTTTTCATGTTTTATTGATTGTAAATAGACTTTGGAATATTGATTCAAGTATTTTAATTACTATTTTAGCTGGTTATTCAACATATTAAAGAGTTGTTTACATATTCTGAATGGAAGTCTTGTTAGATAAAACTTAATAAATATCTTGTAGCATGGAATGATTTTTTGGGGGTTGGGGATTTGGACTACATCCAGCTGTGCTCAGGGCTTACTCCTGATTCTGTGCTCAGGAATTGCTTCTGGTATTGTTCAGTGGGACATACATAATATCAAAGATAGAATTGGTTTGGCCACATGGAATTCATGCGTGTTCACTTGAATTATTATTATCTATCTTTACAGCCTTCTATTCAAATTTTTCTTTGTTGGGTACAGTAATTTGTGTCTCTAGGAATTAGTTGTCTAATTTGGTAATAAAGTTCATATTTTTATTATTTTTAAAATACTTTAAGATTGGGGCCAGAGCGGTGGCGCAGAAGTAAGGCATTTGTCTTGCACGTGTCTGACCTAGGATGGATTGCGGTTTGATCCCGAGGCATCCCATATGGTCCCCCAAGCCAGGAGTTATTTTTGAGCGCATAGCCAGGAGTAACCCCTGAGCATCACAGGGTGTGCTCTCCAAACAAACAAACAAACAAACAAAAAATGAAACAAAAAAACCCTTTAAGGTTGGTAATGAAAGTTTTGCCTTTTGGTCTTTGGTTATTTATATCTTTTGGTGAATCTAAAAATTATCTTTCATTTCACTGATATTTTTCTATAATTGCTTCCCTTGTGTTATTATTTTTCTTTCTTATGATACTTAGAGTTTAGTTTATGCTTTTCTATTCTGGTTTCCTAAGAAAATGAAATTTTAGATAATTGATTTAAGTCCTTTTTCCTTTGTGATATAAATGTTTATAGCTATCACTTTCCTTGTAAGTACTGCTTCACCTGTGGCCCACACATTTTGATATGTTGTTTTGTTTTCCTTTAATTTGAAAGATATAAAATTATCCTTGTGAATTCTTTGCTACATGGGTTACTTAGAAATGAAAAAATATTAATTTTTTGCCTATTTCTAAATTTTATGTTGTGAATGTTAAGTTATCATCATGACCAAATGTACCTTTAATTATTTCAGTATTTTAAAATATATTGACATGAATTTTATGATCAATCATCACAGATGCTGGACCACAGTATATTCTTGAGAATATATTCTAAAAGAGTATGTTTATTGGAATTTTCAGATCAGATTCTGTCAGTTATGAAAATAACAACATAGTAATACAAAGGAGGAATTTATAAAATCAAATGGAGAGAAAAAAGAGAAGTAGAAAAAAATCAATAAAATATTGAATATAGATTCAAAAAATTCAGTAATATTAACAATTGTATTAGCTGTAAATTAACTATAATAACTAGTCAAAAGGAAGAGATCATTATGTTTGAAATTTAAAAATAAGATCAATGAATCATAGAGATGGCCTAAAGGGCTGGGGCACATACATTTCTCATGGGAGTCCCAGATTTAATATCCAGCACCAGGTGGTCGCCTCAAGTACTGCCATAAAATTAAAACTAAATTAAAATAGTAAAATTAATTAATCAAGTAGGATTCATTCCGGAGATGCAAGGATGGTTCAACATATGCAAGTTAATCAACATAATACACCACATCAACAAAATGAAAATTAAAAACCATATGATCATTTCAATAAATGCAGAGAAAGCATTTGATAAGGTTTAACATTCATTCATGATACAAGAAAAACTCTCAACAAGATGGTATTGGAAGGAACTTTCTCAATCTAGTCAAGGCCATTTACCACAAGCCCATAGCAAATAGTATACTCAATGGAGAAAAACTGAAAGCCTTGCTCCTAAGATCTGGCACAAGGCAAGGCTGACCGCTCCCGCCACTCCTACTCAATATAGTACTGGAAGTACTTGTCATAGTAATTAGGCAAGAAAAAGATATCAAGGGCATCCAGATAGGAAAGTAAGAAGTCAAACTCTCACTGTTTGCAAATGACATGATATTAAGAAAATGCTAAAGATACCCAAAGCTCCTAGAAACAATAGATTCATATAGCAAAATGGCCACACATTAACACACAAAAATCAATGCCTTCTTATACAGAAAAGGCATAAAATATAAACATTAAATAAACAATCCCTGGGGCCCGGGAGATAGCATGGAGGTAAGGCGTTTGCCTTTCATGCAAAAGGTCATCGGTTCGAATCCTGGTGCCCCATATGGTCCCCCGTGCCTGCCAGGAGCAATTTCTGAGCATGGAGCCAGGAGTAACCCCTGAGCACTGCCGGGTGTGACCCAAAAACCAAAATAAATAAATAAATAAATAAATAAAAATAAAAAAATAATCCCATTCACACTAGCACCACAGAAAATTAAATACTTTGGAGTCAACTAAAGAAATGAAGGACCTATACGAAGAATAACTATAAAACATTGCTTCGAGAAATAAAAGAGGGGTGTCCTGAGAGATAGCATGGAGATAGGGCAGTTACCTTGCATGGAGAAGGATGGTGGTTCAAATCCCGGCATCCCATATGGTCCTCCAAGCCTTCCAGGAGTGATTTCTGAGCCAGGAGTAACCCCTGAGTGCTGCTGGGTGTGACCCAAAAAAACAAACCAAACAAAAGAAATAAAAGAGAGGGGCTGGAGTGATGGCACAGTGGTAGGGTGTTTGCCTTGCATGTGACTGAACTAGGATGGACGACGTACAATCCCTGAACATCTCATATGGTCCCCATAAGCCAGGAGCGATTTCTGAGCGTATAGCCAGGAGTAACCCCTTAGTTTCACTGGGTGTAACCCAAAAACCAAATAAATAAATAAATAAATGAAGACACAAGGAAATGGAGAGGTATGTCCTGTCCATGAATCAGGAGGATTAATATCATTATAATGGCAATACTCCCCAAGGCATTGTATAGATTTAATGCAATTCCTCTAGGATACCCATGACAGTCTTTAAAAAAGTAGATCAAACACTCTTAAAAGAATAGCTAAAGTAACCCTTAGGAAAAAGAGGATGGGAGGCATCAATTTCCCCATCTTTAAATTGTACTATAAAGCAATAATCATTAAAACAGCTCAGTACTGAAATAAAGACAGACCCTCAGATCAATGGAATAGACTATTCAGAGAATGACCCTCAGGCTTGTTGTTTTGTTTTACTTTGTTTTAGTTGTTTGGGTCACATCCCCCAATGTTCAAGGCTTGCTACTGACTTTGCACTCAAGTATCAATCCGACTTTGCCTCCTGCGGCCCCCAGGTAAATTGAGTTTGAGACCCCTGATCTAAGATATACAAGGTATTGACAGAACTTAACAAGAAAAAACTTCTAACCCCATCAAAAATGGGGAGAAGTGAACAGACATTTCCTCAAAGAAGAAATATAGTTGACCAAAAGGCACATGAAAATATGCTCCACATCACTAATTATCAGGGAGATGCAAATCTAAAGAAAGAGATATAATCACATGCCACAGAGACTGGCATACATCACAAAGAACAAGAAAAACCACTGCTGGTATGCATGTGAGGAGAAAGGCACGCTCATTCACTGTTGGTGAAAATGCTATCTAGTCCAGCTTTTCTGGAAAACAATATGAATATTCCTTAAAAACTCAACATTGAGCTCCTTTATGATCCAGCAATACCATTCCTAGGGATATACATTAGGAGCACACCAAAAAAAAAATATAATAATGACCTCTGTACTCCTATGCTCATAACATCACTATTTACAGTAGTCAGAATCTAGAAACAATCCAGATGCCCAGCAACAGATTAGTGGCTAAAGAAATGGTGGTACATCTATGCAATGGAATACTATGCAGCTATTAGAAAAAATGAAGTCACAAAATTTGGCTATTCATGGATGGATATGGAGACTATTTTTATATTTAATATATGTAAATTGTAATTTACAAAGTTATTGAGAGTTCAGTTTTAGAATTGCTAAATTATCTGATTATTTTATTTATTTTGGTTTTTTTGGGTCACACCCGGCAGTGCTCAGGGGTTACTCCTGGCTCCATGTTCAGAAATCGCTCCTGGCAGGCACGGGGGACCATATGGGGCACCGGGATTCGAACTGATGACCTTTTGCATGAAAGGCAAACGCCTTACCTCCATGCTATCTCCCGGGCCCCTATTTATTTTTTAATATCTTTATTTAAACACCTTGACTACAAATATGGTTGTAGTTGGGTTTCAGTTATATAGACGACACCCACCTTCATCAGTGCAACATTCCCATCACTAATGTACCGAATCTCCCTCCTCCTTACTCTACCCCCGCCTGTATTTGAGACAGACTTTCTACTTCATTCATTCACATTGTATTGATAGTTGTCAGTATAGTTATTTCTTCAACTGCACTCACCACTCTTAGTGGTGAGCTTTATATCGTGAGCTGGACCTTCCAGCCCTCATATCTTTTGTGTCTGAGAATTATTGCAAAAATTTCTTTATTTTTCTTAAAACCCTTAGACGAGTGACACTATTCTGTGTCTATCTCTCTGACTTATTTCACTCAGCATAATAGATTCCATGTACTTCCATGTAAAGGAAAATCTCATGACTTCATCTCTTCTGACTGCTGCGTAATATTCCATTGTGTATATGTACCACCGTTTCTTTAGTCATTCATCTGTTGAAGGGCATCCTGGTTGTTTCCAGAGTCTGGCTATTGTAAAAAGTGCTGCAATGAATAGAGGTGTTAGGAAGGGAGTTTTGTATTGTATTTTTGTGTACCTAGGGTATACCCCTAGGAGTGGAATAACTGGATCATATGGGAGCTCAATTTCTAGTTTTTTTGGGGAATCTCTGGATATGGAGACTATTATGTTGAGTGAAATGACTCAGAGGATAGAGATAGAACAGAGTAGTCTCACTCATCTGTGGGATTTAAGAAAAATAAAAGACAGTATAGTAATAACACCCAGAAACAATAGAGAGGACAATGGAAGGACCAGACCATGATAAGACACTTAGAGTGGTTAAGTGAAGTTAGAGAAATAACTACATTAAACAGCTACCATGACAACAATATATAGAGAAATACAATGCCTGGCAGGGGGTTGGAGGAGGTATGAGGGTTTGAGGGGGACAATGGTGGTGGGAAAGTTGCACTGGTGAGGGGGATGTGCATTTTTTTTGAGTTTTACTTTTTTATGGAAAATTGTTTAAAATGGCTAACAGTAATAGTAATTGCAACAATAGATTGAGTTTAGAGTCTTAATTTATTGAAGGCCAGTCAAGAATTTGTTTTATTTTTTGAGCTTTTACTTTTTAATTTTATTTAAACACTATGATTACAAAAAGGACTGTAGTTGTGCTCCAGTCACCGAAAGAGGTGTGCATTTTTTGGTGGAAATTCAAGAACATATTTGTAACATGGTACGTAAATAAAGAAAATAATAAAAAATATATAAAATAGGGCTGGAGATGGGGCCGGAGCGGTGGCACAAGTGGTAGGGCATTTGCCTTGCATGTGCTAACCTAGGACAGACTGTGGATCGATCCCCCCAGCATCCCATATGGTCCCCCAAGCCAGGAGCGATTTCTCAGCGCATAGTCAGCAGTAACCCTTGAGCGTACTGGGTGTGGCCCAAAAAGAAAAAAAAATAAAAGAACACAAAAGCAGTAATTCAAAAAGAGAATTGCACTCCTAATATTTTGCATTGCTACTCAACAGTTAAGATCTAGAAATAGCCCAGGTGCCCAAGAATAGATGACTGGTGAGAGAAATTGAGGTGTATTTTATAAAATGTGAAGAAACATAAAGTGACCAATGATAACAGATCCTGAGAGTTGCGATCTAGAAGCTTTGGAGGCAGGGAGTGAGGAACCTAAGACAGGAGGATGGATAAGAGTACTCTGTTGATGAGTGTGGTATAGCAGTATTAAATTCTAGAAACAGTAATATTACCACTATTGTGAATCAGGGTGCCTAAATTAAAAATATATACATGTGCCCAAATATATTACAAACTGAATTTTAAAACATGATATGCCACCAGTATATCACTGATGTGAATGAAAGATCTGATATCTTTAAAATGAAATTTTGTGAAGTTGTTTTTATTATTAATATATATGAAAATATCACTTCTAAATATTTGAATTCCCAGAATTTTTACATAAGAAATTTGATTATTAAAATTGAAAACTGCTATTGTAGACAAAGGAGATTTGATAAGAGAGTGTCATAGATTTCGGCAGTTTTATAAACTATGGATTTGAGTTTGACAGCAACCAATTATTTTTGTTTCAGTACACTTTTGAATATTTATTGCAGAAACTTGCATAGAAGAAGTCAAATTTAGGACATCCCAATTATTTCCAGAAGTGGAGAACTGAGTTTTGTTTTATTCTTTTTATATTTGGTGACTGCTTTTGATGGGAGCGAAGAAGGAAAAATTCCTCAACCCCTTCTCCCCTCGTCTAGTGGACTTTGAGATGCCTCTATCCTTCTAGCTATATTTTCTCTGATTAAACATAATCTGTGTTTGTTGTGAAATATAAAATGTGCAGGAATGTATACAAAATCCTGCTTTTACTTAGTATTCACAAATAATCTTATTAAGAAATATAATAAGAGTTACAGTGGTATAAACAGTGTTGGAGGAGGCTTGCTTTAAAGACTAGGCAAAGCTGAGCAAAGACCACAGCCACACTTCAAGGGAGATTTCTGTTAATGTTTAGCAACTGCCAGGGTTGTACTTGGAAGTGCTGGAGTTGGGGAATTAAGTGGTGCAGACGTGATAGGTTATAGAATATTGTGAATCAAACCCATGACAGCAAAAGGGCAATATTCCTTGTTTATTTTTTAGACTAACTGTGAACTATGAAATGGTTTCATCATTGTTCAGTTTGTAAATTTGTAAATTTGACTCTGATCTTGATTTATAGATTAATTGAAAATTTCTAAGAGGTTATTTCATTTTGGCATAATTATATACAGTTTTCATGGCAAGAATTAGCAGTGTGGACCTGGAGAGATTGTATAGGGGTAGAGTGCTTGCCAGCACATGGCTGACTTGTGTTTGATATCTGGCAGCCTGAACCCTACTAGAAGTGATCCCTAATTGCAGAATCCAGAGATAGTCCTGAACACTGCTGGTTGTGTTTTGTAAGGGAGAAGGGAGGAGAAGAAGGAGGTGGTGAGGGTGAGGGAGAGGGAGGTGGAGATGGAGAGGGATAAGGATTCACTGTGTGGAACTAGAGAGAGTTTAGCAGGTAGGGCTGTTGCCTTGTATGTAGCCAAACAGGTTCAATTCCCAGCTTCACACATACACACACATATGTAGATCTTAGTGACATGGCTATAATATATATACTCATTATATATATATATACTATATATACATATATATGTATAGCAGTAGTATCACCTGAGTATAGCCAGGTGATCCAATAATCAAAACAAGCCAAAAAATGGGTCAGAAAGAGATAGTAAAGAAGGTAAGTTCTGGCCTTGTACACTCTGGGTAGATCCCTGACACTGTATATTGTCCTCCAAGCACAGCCAGGAGTAAGCCCCCTGATCATTGCTGGGTGAAGCTCACAAATAGATAAAGAAAAAGCAATGTGCTGGGGAGGAATACTTCTTCATCGTTGTACGAGAGTTAGCATATGCAGGGCTTTGAGGTTTGCAGAATTTATATTTATTCTAGTAAGCTATGCAAAATGTTATAATAGGAATTACAGTGGTATAAACAGTGTTGGAGGAGGCTTGTTTTATAGACTAGGTAAAGCTAAGCAAAGACCACAGCCTGGAACACTACAAGGGAGATGTCTGTTAAAATAAGTCAAGTGTGAAATCCTTGACATTTGCTCTAGAGAGTGATGGTTCCAGAAATGGAGCAGCATAAAATCAACAGACAGAAGAAGAATGAGCTGCATTAATAATTTGTTACTAATAGGAGATAGATGATGAGGTTGTGCTAAGAAATGAGAGGATGGGGTAATTGATTTTTTAAAGAGGCAGAAAATTTGACTTTAATGAATTTAATTCTGTTGAGCTTCAGTTGTAGAGGGATGTATGAGTAGAGTGGGAGTTTTGAGCTGGGCGTGAGTTTAGGAATGTGGGTGTAGATTTTAGTGACATGGCTATAATGATGCTATGCGAGGCAGCTTGACTTCTTTTAGAGAAGGAGCAATAGGCAAGAGATTTCTGGAGAGGAATGAAAGGGAGAATGGAAGTAAGAATGAAGAGTCAGAGAGGGAGGTGATTATAATACTGTCGGAACTGGAGATGACTTTTTCAAAGTAATTCAAAAGTTGTGCAAATGCCATAATTAACTTTTATATTTATTAGTATCTAGCTTAGTTTACTAAACAGTAAATATTTAAAATAATTATAAACTATTCTAACTATTATATTAATCAAGCTTGAAATTTTTGCATGGTTTATTTATTTGCTTCTTAAACAAGAATGAATTTTTATTTTAGTTTATAAAATTTTTATTTAGTTTATAAAGCATCTGTCTCCGTATTCTCATTTGAAAGATGGCCAGCATTTTAAGTTTTTTGTTCAGGGGTGACTCTTGGCTCAAAGCTCAGAAATCGCTCCTGGAAGGCTCGGGGGACCATATGGGATGCCGGGATTCCAACCACCGTCCTCAACCACCGTCCTTCTACATGCAAGGCAAACGCCCTACCTTCATGCTATCTCTCTAGCCTCAGCATTTTAAGTTTTGTTCCAGACTGCAAACTATTATTTTCTGCATCATTTAAGCAACTTTTTTTTTTTGGGCCACACCCGTTGACGCTCAGGGGTTACTCCTGGCTATTCGCTCAGAAGTCCCTCCTGGCAGGCACAGAGGACCATATAGGGAACCGGGGGATCGAACCGCGGTCCGTCCTAGGTTAGCGCAGGCACCTTAACTCCAGCGCCACCGCCCGGCCCCACATTTAAACAACTTAAACAGGAAAGGCCCTCATTTATTGTCACTGTGTAGTTGAATAACTTGAAACACTGCAGATGATAATGTATCTTGAAAAAAACTGGCTGTGATGCTGTACAAGCACATACTTTCCACAGCAAAACTGTTAAAAAAAAACAACTTAAACAAATAATTTTAGCTGAAGCAAAGGATTTAATTATAATACATTATACTTGAAGTATGTTAGGTACTTTTTATTTTTTAATAATTGTGATTTAAAAAATGTTTTTCCCCTTATTCCAAATGCACTAATGCCTATATTCATCATACCCAAACTCAACACTGCGGATTTATTCTTTCCTGTATTTTAAATGAATGCAAAGTTATTTGCCAAGATAACTTGAAATTTAGAAAATCGTACCACAAGGTGTCATTGTAACCTATTTAAAGAAAATCCATCTAAATATGTGCAACATCAATTTCTGCATTTTCTTGCAGTTTTTGTCTATTTTATTTCATAATTATCTTTAAAGATACATTTTATATATTTTATAAAGGAAAATATTAAATGGCTTATATTCTTAATCTCTCAATTTTCCAAAGACATATGTTTTCCACCCACAAAATTTTAAAGACTGTGTTGCTATAGAGATGATTGTTTGAAGGAAAGAACGAGGAGGAGTAACAGCAGGTGGACATAATATAAAATAGTTATTTTATATCTTTTTTTTTCTGACAGTGCCTGCTTTGAGTTTGCCCTTCTGCTGATGAAATTTGTAAGGGAGAAATATCATTTCATTTTCATTTCAGATTTTTTACTGTGATAGTATTTGCATTTATTGACATCCTTATGCAAACGTCCCTGTGCTTTATGGTGATTTAAATTGATAATTAGTGTAATTGTAATCTTTTCTTTTTTTTTTGTTTTTTTTTGGGTCACACCCGGCAGTGCTCAGGGGTTACTCCTGGCTCCATGCTCAAAAATCACTCCTGGCAGGCACGGGGGACCATATGGGGCACCGGGATTCGAACCGATGACCTTTTGCATGAAAGGCAAAACGCCTTA
>PVKC010010200.1:0-25973 GCA_004027635.1 Crocidura indochinensis
GGGGGGGGGGGTCAGGCGGTGGCGCTGGAGGTAAGGTGCCTGCTTTGCCTGCGCTAACCTAGGATGGACCAAGGTTCGATCCCCCGGTTGCCCATATGGTCCCCCTTGCCTGCCAGGAGCGACTTCTGAGCGAATAGCCAGGAGTAACCCCTGAATATCACTGGGTGTGACCCAAAAACCAAAAAAAAAATTTAGATGTTTGGATTTTATTTTCTTCATTAACATAATGAATAGCCTTAACTAGATCACAGACTTGCTCTAAAATTATCTGATTTTATAATAAAAGTGTGATTTGACAGACCCAGATATTCTCATAGTTCTCCATATTTTTCTATATATTGTTGTCTATTCCTTGCAACTCTATATTTTCCTTTATATTGATATCAAGATGATTCTGAGCTTTAGGTTTACCTACTGGCTGAATGACTTGTAATTTTTCTCTTTCAAAATTTATGACTTTTACAGTAAGAAAGACTCACTTATGCTACTATAATTTATAGAATCCTTTGTAAAACTTACAAGATATGATTATGCTTATTTTTCCACGTAGTATGCAAGGTAGATTACAAAAAATTCCATGTTTTGTGGAACATTAAAATTACATACTATTTTCTTTATACTAGATTAATTTCTTGAAGAACTTGTTAAAAATCACCATTGACAAGACTATGGAAATATCAAGGCTCTACTGTTAAATTTAATATGTATTATACAATTATGAAAAATTTATTTTTATTGGTGATTATTTTATTTAGTGGTCAATTTTTTGTTTGCTATTATGGTAATATTTATCAAATACCTTTAATATTATGTTATTTATCATATAGCAAAAAGTTATAAATGGCCAGTTTACTCTTAAATTTTAATATTAAAGTTAATAAGAAATAACATTTAGAAGTAATATTGAGAATTCTCAATAATATTCTAAACAAAATTCTGCAAATGCTTAAAATTTCAGATAAATATATGCAACGAACGTGATTTATATGTATAACTTGGAAAGTAGTTTGATAAGATTTACTAGGCTAGATTCTTTTAAATTAACAGACTAAAATCATAACTACTTAAAATGCAAATGTTTCTTCTGAAGTATAGAATATAACAATATTTACACATTAACTGGCTCAAACTTTTGTTCTATTTTACTATCATTCAAATATATTCCATATAAATATGCTTATGCATTACAACTCTTCAGAAAAGAATTTCTAAGCTTTCCTGGTCCAGTAAGAGAGTAGAGTGAGTAAGGAATTTCCTTTGCATGCAGTCAACCTGGGTTCAATCCCTGTTATAGTCCCCCAAGTCTACAAGAAGTGATCCCTGTTCACAAATACAAAAGTCAGAAGTTTTATTCTTGGGGTTGGGGGAGGCTTATCTAGTAGAGGTATTAAGGTTTGCTATCCTTATATAACTATTAGGAATTTCAATCTTCTTTCTTTCTTTTTTTTTTTTTTTTTTTTTTGGGTTTTTGGGCCACATCAGTGACGCTCAGGGGTTACTCCTGGCTATGCACTCAGAAATCTCTCCTGGCTTGGGGGACCATCTGGAACTCCAGGGGATAGAACTGCGGTCCATCCTAGGCTAGCATGCCTTACCACTTGCTCCACTGCTCTGGCCCCTCTATCTTCTCTCTTTAGGAAAATATTTATATAATTGAGGTCAATATCTTGAATATTTGACAAAACTCTCCAATAAAATTATTAGGTTTTGAGGGTTTTTTGATCGTGAGATTTTAAATAAATAATTCTTACCTAGAACTACTTTTGACCATTCTAATTCTTTAATTCTTTCATTTTCTATGTTTTCTATCTTTGTTTTTTGTTGGGTTTTTTTTTTCTGGTTTTTGGGCCACACCCAGTGACACTCAGGGGTTACTCCTGGCTATGCGCTCAAAAGTTGCTCCTGGCTTGGGGGACCATATGGGAACCGGGGGATCGAACCTCGGTCCGTCCTAGGCAGCGCAGGGAAGGCACCTTACCTCCAGAGCCATCGCCCGGCCCCCTATCTTTGTTTTTTATTAGCCATATATACCTAGTTGTCAAGTTCATCTGCATACATTTGTTCATTACATTATTCTAGTACCCTTGTAATGTCTGTCATATCTGCAATTAGTCTGTTTATTCCAGACAATAGAACTATGTTTTTATTTGCTTCTTTGCCTATCTTAGTTTATGCATTATCTTTTCAAAGAATAGTATTTTATTTCATTTATTTTCTCTACTGTTTTTCTGTTTAACTCTTAATAATTTAATTTTGTGTACTTCTGAGAGCTTTATCTAATATTTGTCTAGCTTCCTGAATTTAACTAGAACCCTACCTACACACATTTGAGAGTGAAACTAAAGAAAGCAACACAAATTTAAACCTTTCTTAAATTACACATAAATAATTTTATACATGCATTTCTATTTTAGATTGTAATATGAGCTTAATGCTTTTATCTTAAATATTTATATTTTATGACCTAATCTCCTATACATGAGATAAGTGCTTTCTTATCTTGAACTTGTTAGTGAGCCTACTTGAATCTGATTTCTTTAAAGAATTATGGATGATATGATTTTGATATAAAGATCTTAAATTGTTTTTATTCATTTAGGATATGATTTTTAGTCTCACACACATATCTTTTATTACACATATTCTATTCAGCTAAATATCTCAAAAAGTAGGCTCTGAGGAATGGGCTTCTAATTAAACTTATTGCATTCTGATTAAATTTATTAAAAGATTATTCCTAGAGGTTCCAGTAGAACATTATGAAAAGGACTTGCCAGTGGAGAAAGCCAAAAATGAGTGACATTTTAGACAAAATGCCAGGAAGAATTACTTTACTTGAATTGTGCAGAGAAGCCAGGGATCATAAGTAATGACCTGATTTTTTTTTATTTCAAAGATTCAAGTATTTGTCCTTCCAGATACTTGAATTCATCTAAGGTTAAAAAGTATGAAGGGTGAAAAGTAACCGCTTTTTTCTGTGCCCTTGAAGGCAAAGCAGCTCCATTGGCTTGAGCCCAGGCCTTAGAAAAAAGTTTAGACATGAAGCAAAATGTTATATACCATTTGAAGCAAAACACCATAAATATTTCACAGCAGAAAGATCCCACTTGGGGAAGATAGTCTCAGTAACACCTCACCTAGTACAAAGTATACATTCATTACAAGAAGAGATTTCCTGATATCTACTGAAATACAAACTAAAATGATTGAATACATGCCTCATCAACTTTAAACTATATACAATGTATACATTTATATATGTTTGTATATGTGTATTCAGGCAATGTATCTCTCCAAAGATTTACCTTTTGGTACGATTTCTTTTAATTTTTGTAGCTATTAGAAGAATAGGGGCCGGAAAGATAGCACAGAGGTGGGCGTTTTCCTTGCATGCGGCAAACCCAGGAGAAACTATTCCCTGCATCCCATATGGTTCCCTGAGCTTGCCAGGGGCAATTTCTGAGCACACACAGAGCCGGGTGTGGCCCCAAAACCAACCAACCAATCAATGAAGTTAAAAAAGAAAAGAAATTATCAGCAATGTGGATGAAAAGGATATTTGAGGGACTGGAGCAATAACACAGCAAATAAAGTCACTTGCTATGAATGCTACAGAACTGTGTTCAATTCTAGGCATCCTATATGGTCGGTCCCCAATCCTATCAAGAGTAATTTCTGAGCACAGAGCCAGGAATATAATCTAAGTATGCTGGATGTGCCCCCAAAACCAAAAAAATAAAACAATAAAAAAGCACAAAAAGATATTTGAAGGGTATCTATATATTAGAAGCAGTTTTTACATTTCTTTTAACACATCTTAAAGTCTAAATCAAATTATTTTTCTGTTCTGTATGGTGACATTTGCTTTTATGATATAAATTCAAAAAATTGAATCCACTCAACTATATCAAAGTAGACATCTATAATTTAATGTCTGTATTTATAGCTGAGGTCTAAAAATTAGTTTGTGTAATTATATAGTAATGTTATATCCAAGCATTAAAATGTATGTTAATTTAAATACATTATACATCCCTAGAATAATTTAATTCTATTTTTATATATTGTGTTTTGATATTCACCGAAACACATAACTAATCATTTTCTTAGGTTGAAGACGTGGCAGAATGAATATCTTATTTTTATTTGGCTAGTGATTCAAATCTCTACCCCACATAAACACAAAACCTATTTCCTAAATGTTAGGTACTTTATTTTGTTCACTTTCTCCTATCAATTGACATTCACTATGCACTTCCTAATCACTAAGAATTATTCTATTAAACTGTATTCTAAAAAATTGTTTTCACTGATTATTTTTCTGAAAAGAACATTATGAGAGAATTAAGTATCTTAAAATTTATTCCTTCAAATTTGTGCATGTCCCTTTATCATCAGGATATTGCATACATTACCCATTTGAAAATCAAATCTTCTAATCACCCTATAAAGAAAATCACAATATCAAACTGAAATTTTTATATATTTAAAATATTTAAATATAAAACCAATAAAAATATTTTAAAATGAAGCAAATGCTAGAATTATCTGCTTGTGTATCAATTAATACCTAAATTTCCCCCATTGTTTCTAGTAACTTATTTCTCTGTAGTTGCTTAAACATGTATTTGATATAATTGACTATATCTTTTACTTAAAAATAAAATAATTTAAAAATTTAGAAAAAAATAAAATCTATGTTTATTCTTCTCTTTTTACAACCTTCCATCGTTACTGAGATATACATTATTATTGTAACTTAAAAGTAAATTCCAGAGAAAAAATTTTTTGGTTTTTTTGGCCACACCTGGTGATGATCAGGAGTTACTCCTGGCTACATGCTTAGAAATTACTCCTCACTTGGGGAAAAAGATGGGACTTCAGGGGATCAAACTGCGGTCCGTCCTAGGATAGCGTGTGCAAGGCAAATGCCCTACCACTTGCACTGCCGCTCCGGCCCCCAAAATCCTGAGAAATTAAAAGGAAAAATTATGAAACATATTTTGTAGTATATATTTATTACTATTTGCTGTCCTAAACATTTCAGAAATTAAACAAAAAAGTAACTCAGATGATATTATCTGCATTAACCGAGAGAGAGTCTATAATGAGGTAAAATATCACAAACAATTGACTTTCAGATGTTGTGGCTTATTGTAATACTATTGACATTTCTGGATTTAATTAATGTGTCAAAGGATACACCTTAAACTCATATGCTAAAATAATCTATTTCACTTTTAATACTGCCTCAAGAAAAAGTAAAAATTATTTTTTATTGAAAAAAATGCCATATACTTATATCTTAGTATATTTATTTTTTTATTTTTATTCTTTTATATTTTTAGTTTTTGGACCACACCACCTGGAATGCTCAAGATTATTTCTGGCTATTCACTTAGAAACTGCTCGTGGCTCAGGGGACAATTAAGGACGTGGGGGATCTAATCCAGGTCCATCCTGGGTCAGTTGAATGAAAGGCAAAAACCCTACCACTGTGCTATCACTCGACCCCAATCTTAGTGTAATTAAAATTTACTTTTCTCTACCAAGATCATTAATGTTGTCCACTTAAATAAAGTCCAGCAACCTCAAGTAAGTTTGGATAAATATGAATCAAACTAGATCCCAATATACAGAGGACTCAAAATTGAACTTAGTTTGGAAAAATCAGACTGTTATCAACCAAGTCTCAGCCAGTCTACTTAGGTCAGCAAAAATGAGCATTCTTAAATGACACTAAAATGTATTTATATGACATGATAGTTCAAGTTTATCAATATAATACCTATTTTTTCTTGAAAATTTTTTATTAGCTTTATGTTTTCAGAAGCAAATTTTTCTTTCTTTCATTTTTTTTTTTTTTTTTGCTTCTTTATTTGTTTTTGGAACACAAGTGATACTGAAGGGCTATTCCTGACTCTGCAGTTAGTACTCCTTTATGGAAGGCTGTGGGGGGCAACTGTCCAGGAATATAACCTGGATTGGAGGATCTGCCATATGCAATGCAAGCACTAGGCTGTTGTACTATTATCCTGGCCCTGGTATCGTCTAATAAAACAAATTCTTTATGGAATCACTACACAGAGAGGTTGAATTATCAGGTCAGATTAAATACATGCTAAAATGTGTATTTATTTTATTTTATTTTATTTTACCTCCTAGCTTTCAAAAACAGTAAATAAAACTTTCATCTTTCCTCATTCCAGAAGAGCAGTCAGAATTTTCATTTCAAAGCTATGAATCATGTTGAACTGTGATCAAGGGTCCTGGGAAAAGGCATGGGAAAACAGATCTTGGGATAAGGGTAGAGAAACTCATGCAACCTCGTACTGGGCATGTTCTAGCAATACTACACATAGAGGATTGTGGAGCCTAGAGCAGAAGGCTCCATTTTGTTGATACAGTATTGAGGTTTACATTTCCTGCTAGGCCAAGTTTCCATTTGCAAAAATGTCATGGCTCTCTCATGAATCTCAAAGATGTTAGGAACCATAAACACTTCCCATGCGATGCCTAGTCATAAAAAAAATTCTTTTTTTTTCCTTTTTCCTTTTTTTTTTTTTTTTAAAGAAATATCTTGTTTGGCTAAGATAGCAGGAACTGTGGAAAGTCCCTCCGATGCCAGCCTATCAGTTTAAAGGTCAGAAAGATGAAACAGCTCTTGCATACTCCCTTTTTAAACTTGATTGTAGCTTTTGTGGAGGTAGCCTCCCACGGGAGGTAGCTCTGGTCAGCCAGTTTAGGGCTTGCTGGGAGGTAGACTGAATAAAGCCTTGCTTTGTTTTATTTAAATTGTGTGGTCTTGGGACCCGGGAGATAGCATGGAGGTAAGGCGTTTGCCTTTCATGCAAAAGGTCATCGGTTAAATCCCGGTGCTCCATATGGTCCCTCGTGCCTGCCAGGAGCAATTTCTGAGCATGGAGCCAGGAGTAACCCGTGAGCACTGCCAGGTGTGTCCCAAAAACAAAAACAAAAACCAAAAAAAATTGTGTGGTCTTGTCCTTCAACTCTGGACTCTAACATTTAATGCTATATACTCCTATTATTAAAGCAAAAGCTCATGAAAATGAATACAATAAAATTATTTCTATGAATTAGAGCAAAGGGTCGCCATGTTTGAACCAAGCCACCTCCATAAACTTACTCTTCTTTTTTCTTCTTCTTTTTTCTTTTTATTTCTTTCGCTGGTTTTTTGGGCCACAGCTGCCGGCGCTGCCAAGGTTACTTCTGGCTCTGCACTCAGAAATTGCTTCTGGCTCAGGGAACCATATAGGATTCTGGGGATAAAAGCTGTATCTGTCCTGGTTCAGCCGTGTGCAAGGCAAATGTCCTATGCTACCACACCAGCCCCACTTACTTTTTTCTTTAACAAGATGTAAATTGAGCCATGAAAGACCATGGGTACACCAGTCCATGAGCAGAAAGCTGACCATCTCAGAGGGGTACAGCGGGCCAATCCCCTGCTGTGCCTAAGCCACATCTGCTGCCCCCATCACCCCAAATTACTGTTTCTCTGATGGCCCTACTTCATCACTCATCTAGGATTTCCTTCAAAGACATCAATCTTAAAAAACTCTAGGTATGTCAGTGTTGAGGCTGATATCACCAGGGCTTTTTAGAGTGAGTGCAGGTACCCTATCCCCATATCTTTCTTCTTCCAAAAAGCCTGGCATCTAAGGACCTGCTCCTAAAGAGGTAGTATCAATAATAGTGCTTTAAATTTCTGTGCTCATTGATTGATGCTGTAATCCCTAGAGGAACATAACCACTTAACAGAATGGACAACTAACAAAAACTTACTAAACCTTATGCCAGTGTATTAATAACTTCATTGGAGATACAATAATTTTCACAAATCTACTTGTTACTGTAGTTTTTCTTTCTTCTTTTTTAAAATTTTATTCTATTTCTTTTTTACTATTTTTTAAAATAACTTTACTTACCTGGAAACAAATGTATTTTGGCCAACAATGTCAACTCTGTGATGTAGTTTGTTTAAATAAAATTTAAAAAATGTGTGTAGAGATGTGTGTTAGAACCTCAGTGAGGATCTCTACATCACCTTTTCTTGTTTTTGTACATACTTTTGAAAACTGAAAGCTTCGCACAGATAATTTAAGTTACATTTTAGCAACTCAAATGTAGATGTATGTTTGCTTTTCGATTTTTTTTAAAATATTGTTCTTTATTTACAGTGAGTAAGACTCTTGCCTTTCACACAGCTGACCTGGGTTCTATTCCAGGCACATATGGTATCCTTAGTCTCTCCAGTAGGACACTTGAGTCCAACCAAATGCCATCAGGATTGCCTATGCGACTATGCTCCCAACTCTTGCTCTCTCTGTATACATATGCAAATGCATAGATATTCAGTATTTTATAAAATGTATTAATATATATGTATATATAGACATAGATATTCACTATTTTATATTTGTTTATTTTTATCTCTCTAGAAAGTTTTAAGTTTATTCATCTTACTTTTGAAGAACATTTAAGTAGACTCCATTTTTGTTTACAATGAATGACAAACCTATTAGCATTCTGTGAAAGTGTTTTGGCGAGAATATAAATTTAATTTTAATGACTGTGAAATTCCCATGCTTAACCTTTGGCAAACATCCTAAGATTTTTCCACAATGCCTGTTGTAGTTTGTAACTCTAAAAGCACAGTTCTTCAGATCTTCACAAATAGTCTATCAACAAGTCTGAAGCAGCAGCTCTAATTATATCTATAGCTGTGTTATGTACAAATATAATTATCTCTATGTAATCTATCACTCTTAAACCTATCTTGTCACATGCACCTAAACTTCCTGTAAGATTTTACCTCACACATCTCATACATGAATGAATATAGGGAGCAATTTCTCCTTAAAGCTGTTCTCATATGCCATGCTAGAACTTAATACTGTGGCTGTGATATTTTCACAAAGACTAGGATTTTATCATTAAAATAAACACATATACTTGTACCAAGAGTCACAATGTCAATTTTAACACAGACGATGAGAGAATCAACTTGCCCCTTTGAAGGTGGAGCATTATACACTAAGTAACTGCTTCAAGATTCAAAAGTAATCATAAAACCAATGGCAGCACAGCTGAGAATATATGAAATGATGATTGCTTTCTATCAGTACCCAAAATTTTACTCAAAAAATCCAATTGGGAATTATGTAGGGATTAGGAAGATAGATCTTGTATACCATGGATCTAGGTTTATTCTATGGAACCAGAGGCTCCATGGGAAACAACAGGGAACAGAAGATAAAGTTATTTAAGTATATCAGTGGTGTAAAGGAGTGGTATAGATAAATATCAATACCACATAGATGACATCATGAAAATAATAACCCCAAACTTAAACAACCAAACTTAATAATGTACCTGTCAAGATGACAGGCTGGGGATGGAAGCAGAGGAGGCTGAGGGGTGAAGAAGGGAACTTGAGAAACCCTGATGAAAGGACAAAGATCCTGGTGGTGGTATTGATGCTGGAGTGTGGTTTGTTTAACTGGTATTTTTATACAATGAAATATTATGCAGCGATTATAAAAAATGAAGTCATTAAATGTCTTATACAGAAGTGAATATGGAGAGTATTATGCTGAGTAAAATGGACAAACTGGAGGTTAGAAATAAAATGAGATATAATTATGTTTATCTTTATGTAGAGATATGTAGATATATATAGATGATAGATAGATAGATAGATAGATAGATAGATAGATAGATAGATAGATAGATAGATAGATAGATAGATAGAATCTATCTATGGTATGATAATAATACCCAAGGCAATAGAGATGAATGCTAGAAGGATCAGTTTATGATAGGAAGATGCCACCACAAAGAGGAGAGGGAGTTCAGTTGGCAAGAAGAAAAAAACCACTGTGTGAATTGTAGTTCGAAATGATCACTCTGGACAAGAACTAGGTGCTGATAAGAGATGAAGTGATATGCATGATACCTCATTTGTAACAATATTGCAAACCACTGTTTCTAAAAGTAAAATGGAAGAGGGAAGAAGAAATAAGGAAGGAGGAAAAAAACAAAAGAAGTAAAAAAAAGCAGAAGGAAGAAGTAAAGAGGAAGAAGAAAGAAAGAAGAGGAGAAAGAAGAAAGAAGGAAGAAAGAAGGAGGAGGAAGAGGAAGAAGAAGAGGTGGTAGTGGTCATCTCTCAACCCCAGGGAAATTGGGACAATTGGTGGCAGGAAATTGCTCTGATGAAGGGATGGGTGATGAACATTATATGACAAATTCATCCATGAATAACTCCTGATGATTCAATTAAATAACTATATAACTTTTAAAAAAGAGGCCAGAAAATATCTGAGGCTGACAGTAATATTAGCAGTGAAATGATTGCTGCATGCATGAGAAGGTGTTTCATCCTGGGCAAACAGTACAGATTCCCTGAAATAGTTTAGTGAGAATGATTAAGAAGAAGCTATAAGAGGAAATAAATATTATGTTGGATAAATTATCTTTGATAACTGTATATAGCTACTGTTGGCACATGAAGCAAGATTTTGGAATACATGTGATTTCAAAGTGAAACTCAATGCTATAAATAAAGATATAATCATGTTTCACTCTATGTAGTAAGTAAATCCATTTGTAAAGTAAATGAAGTGCCCTTGGGACAGCATTAGGGAAAATAGGAAATTGAAAGCAAAACAGAATCTTTTAAAGCACTAATTAGTTATGCTTAGCTGGAAAATGATACCCATAAAATGCAATCGTGATACAGCAAAGAAGAGTGAAATGGAAGTTTTACAGAAAATAAAAACCTCAACAAAATATCTATATTAATAATATGAAAATTAGTAAGCATAAATAATTCTTTAGAATGTTGAAATATTTAGTATACATACCGGTAGGTCATTTGGGAGGGGTAGGTCACATCCTGAATTTCTCAGGGGTTACTCCTGGCTCTGTGCTCAAAAATCACTTCTGGCATATATGGGATGCCGAGAATTAAACCCAGGTTGATCATGGGTTGGTTGTGAGCAAGGCAAACATGCTACCGCTGTGCTATCACTCCTTTCTGGTTTTTTGGTACATAGATCATTAATCTGAATTATATGTTATATTTTATGGAAGCACCACAAAAATGAAGCGACTATTATACATATCATTCTTCCATTTATTAATTGAATATTAATATGCATGTATTATTTTGAAATTGTATAATTTGTTTTGTTTTGTTTTGTTTTGGGGCCACACCCGGCAGTGCTCAGGGATTATTCCTGGCTCCATGCTCAGAAATTGCTCCTGGCATGCAAAATGGGGGACCATATGAGACACCGGGATTCTAACCAATGACCTCCTGCATGAAAGGCCTTACCTCCATGCTATCTCTCTGGCCCCGAAATTGTATAATATTGAGTGCAGTTAGAACCTCAATCTATATTAGATACCATTATTCTCTTTATTTTGGACTATTATCTAAATGGAGGAATCTAGTTGATAATTACAACCTTAAAGTTTACTTTCACAAATTTCACTAGAATCAACTTTTTAACAAAATTAATGAATGTAAATTTTAAGCAACTATACTATTCCATTAAAACACTATGTGCTTACTGCCTAAATATATTGTGATAACTAAATATTTGGATTCTTTATCTAGTTTACCCAAAAGGTAATATTTCCCAGAAGACAGCCAGAAGTAACAAGATCAACTAATTAAATTGAATTAGGCCAACCTGCATGAGATAATTAACATAACTAATTTCTATTTGAAGTACCCTAAAGAACAGCAGTATTCTTGCATTTTTAAAGAGAATTTTGATGAAGAAAGAAGGAAAGAAAAGAAATACAATTAAATATATGAAAAGTAAGACAAATTATTTTTATGACAATTTATGTATAAAGACTTGCTCTTTTATAAAAATGTATAAGTATTTTTAAAAATTATTTAGGTAAACTTTTCCCCAAGTTCTGTTCTGTTTTGTAGTAATTATTGCATGTATTTCCTACTTAAGAGCTTATTTGAGAATTTGAGAATTTACTTTGTGAGGTGTATTGGAATGGCAAATAAACATTTAACTTGGAATACATTTTCTGGAGTAAATGTCTCTCAGAATCTGCTTCACTATTGCAAAAACATCTAATTTTGGCTCAGAAGCTCAAGTAAGAAGCTTCTAACTGAGGCATTGTGTTGTGTAATTGTCAAGAATTAGAACACATTTTTTACATTTTAGCATTTCTATATTTGATGCAATATTTATATATAAAATAACAGTGATATATATACATATATAAAAGAAAAAACAACCAATTAAAATTATTATTTATATTTAATTATATTCATTTACATATATTAATATATGCTAATATATAATGTATAAAATCTATACTAAATAAATATAAACATTAATGTAATTATATAACTGATTGATTTTTTTCTTTAGGTATAATATACTTGTCTAAACAATAAATTCAACAAACATCATATGAAGATGTTCCTCATTCAATTTGTATAATTTAAAAATACAAATTTATTGTTATATAATGCATTGTTGGCTTTATTTTAAAAATTAAAATAAACTTCGGGGATGGGGTAAACAAAATTTAAATAAACATTTAATAAAATATCAATTTCACAACATACTATTTTCATGTATTCAATGTTCTAACCAATGGTGGGCAACCATTTTTTTCAACTGAGTCAAATCTCACCAAAACCATGATTGAAATTTATTTTGAGAGCCAACAGGATGTGCACTAACAGAGGCTAGGAGCAGTGTCCTGACTCTTGGAGCGGCCGCCCGGCACAGAAGAGCCAAATTAAAAAGTGTAAAGAGCCGCATGTGGCTCGTGAGCCACGGCTTGCCAACCACTTTTCTAATCATATATGCACTAGAATATGTGACATTGATGAGATAACAAAGATGATAGTTTTACTTAAAAAGTATTTGTAGCATATAAAATGTAATCTCATAAACATGGTATTAAACAAGAGTCAATAAAAACTATTTAATATATATTTCTTTTTTTGGGGGGGGGTTTGGGCTACACCCAGTGACGCTCAGGGATTACTCATGGCTGCTATGCACTCAGAAATCACTCCTGACTTAGGGAACCATAAGGGACACCAGGGCATCAAATTGCAGCCTGTCCTAGGTCAGTTGTGTGCAAGGCAAACGTCCTACCTCTGCACCACCGCTCCAGTCCCCAAAAGTAAAATATATTTCTAGAAAATAAAAACTGTGAAAAATAAAAAACACAAGGCAGACAATGTAATTATTACTTTTACAAAGAGATTAGGCTTACAAAATAGTTTAGAGCATAGCATTTTTCTTTTTTCTTTTTCTTTTTTTTTTTTTTTTTTTTTTTTTTTTTTTTTTTTTTTTTTTTTTTTTTTTTTTTTTTTTTTTGGTTTTTGGGTCACACCTGGCTGTGCTCATGGGTTACTCCTGGCTTTATGCTCAGAAATTGCTCCTGGCAATCACGAGGGGGAGGGAGGACCATAACTATATGGAATGTTGGGATGCAAACTACCGTTCATCCTGAATCAGCTGCGTGCAAGGCAAGTGCCCTACCTCTGTACTATCTTTCTGACCCTACTTCTTCTATTTATGATATTTACTTTGGCCACTGAAATAAATTGATGGTTGAAAATTTCTGCACTTAAAATGTGCTTTCACTCTTTATATGAATAAATTTTATAAGAAGATATTTAAACTATGTATTTTTACTGTCTCTGATATTTAGCTTTCAATGAATTCATTAACATATTTATGTGAGAATAACAAGATAACACTACTCTATTTTATTATAATATGTAAAATATATAATAAAATCCTATTTTATTTAGTGGCTAATTTAATTTAATGCACGAAATTCTTAATTTCTTGATAGAACCCCATATAAACTGAGCTTTTTTCTTTTTGTTACCTACTTTCCTTAAGGTCCTTCTTTCCTTGTGACTCCAGATATTCCATGCTTTTCTCATAGTTTCTCAGAATTATAATTAATCACTTTTTTCATGAAATCAATATCTAAATAGTAGATATGCCCTTTCCTTAGAAACATTAGTGCTGGAGTTAGGGAAAAATTTGTGGACTACGTAGCATATATCGATATACAGATAAGAGCACATAGCTTTCATTTTGAGAGGTTCAATTTTTTATCTTTTTACATTTTTATTTTGGAGTTCATTGTGAAAGTGGAGTGTGGATCAGGACCTCACCTGGTATACTCAGAATTTACTCCTGCTCTGTTTAAGAGCAGAATTAATCAGGTTATGGATCAGTTTTATATTATTATTATTAATTATATCAATTTTTTTTTTGGTTTTTGGGTCACACCCGGGAGTGCTCAGGGGTTACTTCTGGCTCCATGCTCAGAAATTGCTCCTGGCAGGCACGCGGGACCATATGGGGCACCGGGATTTGAACCGATGGCCTTTTGCATGAAAGGCAAACGCCTTACCTCCATGCTATCTCCCGGGCCCCAATTATATCAATATTTTAGTTTGATTTTAATTTTGGTTTTATTTTATCCTTGACCAAATAAAAGCCTTATTTTTCAGTGAGCCTCAATATGCTTTTAACATCTATTATAAATACCAAAACAGATTTTTGTGGATTTTTAATTAACTGTAGAACTGACATTAATATATTCTTATTAATCTTATTGCTCTATCCATCAAATAATCTTCCACCAAATAATCTATGACCAAATAATCCTAATGTTCTATCCACCAAAAATATTGTCTTATTCTTCTTCTCAAGCATATATATATTAGTTTAGAATTAATTTTTTATTTTTGGTTTTGCTGTTTGGGCCGCATCCGGTGGCACCCAGGGTTACTCCTGGCTCTGTACTTAGAAATTGCTGGGGCCGGAGAGATAGCACAGCGGTAAGGCATTTACCTTAGACCCATAAGGACGGTGGTTCAAAACCCAGCATCCCATATGGTCCCCCGAGCCTGCCTGGAGCAATTTCTGAGCACAGAGCCAGGAGTAACCCCTGAGCGCTGCCGGGTATGACCCACAAATCATAAATAAAAAAAAAAGGAAAGGAAAGAAAAGAAAAAAGAAATTGCTCCTGGCTGGCTCAGGGGACCATATGGGATGCCAGGATTTGAACCACCATAGGTCCTGGATTGACTACATGCAAGGCAAACACCCTATGGCTGTGCTCATCCCTTGGGTCCCCTAGAATTAATATTTGAGGTACAAAATGCTAAAGTTCAAAGCATAAATATAGGTGCTATCATTTCATAATGATTTCATTTCTCCTTTTCTTTACTGCAGCTCATTTAATGTGCTGCTCGTTTAATGTTGTTTTATAATTCAAAGAGGAGACTGCAGATAAAAAACAATTTTATGATTTTTGGCAGCACACAATCTCCCACGTCAAGTCTACAGGACACACAGCTAATACAGTCCCTGTACTACTTAAACTGGAAAGACAATAGTACTGATAACAACGCATCACAGGTTGAGCCCTCAGGTTGAAGTAAAGTTCGGAATTAAGATAAAAAACTATAAAAATATAGTCATTTCAGTGCTAGTTATTCTGAGAAAACAACACATTTTTTTATGTAGGTCCCTTCTTCCTTTCTGATGTGTGAACATTTTGTGTAAACTTTTAATTTCATGGTGTATAGTACCAATAGAGAATAATAATTTATCATTTTTTGGGGGGTTTTTGGGTCACATCCGGCAGCGCTCAGGGGTTACTCCTGGCTCTGTGCTCAGAAATCGCTCCAGGCAGGCTCAGGGGACTATATGGGATGTCAGGATTTGAATCACCGTCCTTCTGCATCTAAGGCAAACGCCTTACCGCTGTGCTATCTCTCCGGCCCGAATAGTAATTTTTTAGTACCCTAATTATACCAAAATAGTCTGTCATTGCTTTGAGGCCATAACAGGTGGTGCTCAGAGGTTACTAATAACTCTACACTTATGAATCACTCCTGGTGGGCTTGGGGACACATAGGATGTTCCAGAGATCAAAACCCAGTCATCTGTAAGCAAGCCAGGCATCATACTAGCTTTATATCTCCCCCCCTCTCTCTCTCACTCTCTCTCTCACTCTCCCTCTCACTCTCTCTCTCTCTCTCTCTCTCACACACACACACACACTCTCCCTCTTAATTTCTCTCTTTCCCCCTAAAGAGTCTTTTAAAGATTGTTTTTGACTGTTTAAGTTGCGATATGATATATGCCATTATTTATAGCTTAAATCGGTTTATTGTAACCTTGACAGGTATTAACGACTTGGGGGGGGGTTGGGTCACACCCGGCAGGCTCAGGGGTTACTCCTGGCTCTATGCTCAGAAATCTCCCCAGGCAGGCACGGGGGACCATATGGGATACCCGGATTCGAACCACTGTCCTGCATGGAAGGCAAACGCCTTACCTCCATGCTATCTCGCCGGCCCCATATTAACGACTTTTAATCACAAATTCCTCCCAAAATAGACCCTTATTACTTTAAAGATTGATGAAAAATAGAATTTATAATCTCAGTTTCTTTAATCATTATAGAGTGAACTTAAAAAAACCAAATATGGAATTTTTGAGGATAAAAGGGAGAGACACCTATGCAATTCATTCATCAAACTAGTACTGACTTAATAATTACTTTGACAGGCAGAATAGCAAATTTTAAGACTCCAGAGTCGAATATGGTGGCATCTAACTCTGTTCTGATAAGTAATGTACTGGTAATTTGAGAAAAACACTTAGAAAGAATAAGGAAGACATCAATCATGCTTTCATATTCCTAAAGAATTTTTTCTTTTATTTTTGGGCCACATCTTGAGGTGCTCAGGAATTATCCCTGGCTCTGAGCTCACAAATCACTCCTGGTGGTCAATGAGAGACCATATGTACATTGAACCCTTGTAGGCCGGGTGCAAGGCACAGACCCTACTCGCTGTGCAATGCCTCTACCCCCATCTAAGCTGTATCTTAAAGAATAAAGATGATTTGGTCCTGATAAGATAATTGAATTGCCGGTATGCAGTTCTATTTAGTGCCTCTCAAACACTTTTTTCCCCTGCTACCCATACAGTTCCTTGTCGTTTATCATTTAGAATATTGCTCTAATATTGTAAATACTTGGACCCTCTGTTTATTGTTTTTGTTTGATTTGTATCATTTGGGGATGTGTCAGAGATGCTCAGAGATTACACCTGGCAGGGCTCAGAGGATCGTATATGGTGTTTGGGACGGGGTTAGCTGGGTGCAAGGCAAGTGCTTTACCTGCCAGGCTATGTCTCTGGACTAAATCTCTATATTTTTATTTACCTTTCTTTAGTTCTACTGCTGGAGTGTAAAATACCCTCAACATATGTAAAATGCTTAATTGTTATAAGATATATAATATTATGAATTTGTCAATATGATAACTATCAATATGATACTGTATAAATATATAATTTCTTTTAGGGATGAAATAAATGTATTATAGGGAAGATTAACTTGGATTTTTTGGAGGAAATGATACAAAACTAAAATTTCTAAAACAAAGGATGCACTTGGGGGAAAATTAATTCTTCTGACTTTTTACTGAGTTTATTCTAAACTATTTTCAGTTGTAAAGCAACTAATTTTAACTCTCATTTGAAATTCAACTCAACTATTTTAAGTAGACTTCTAGATTTTAAAAACATGATTGACAAGCATTTTGTAGCTTCAAAATTATTTCCACCTAAAATTTGTTAAGATTTATTTAAAGATGTTTTAGTGGTTATTTAAGGGATAAAATGAAAGAAAGCAAAATTGTTCTGTCAACTTGAAGCAACCTTATGATGATGGCTTCAAATTCGTAAATGCTTTACATGAAATCCTTACATCTTTTCTTATTAATTGTATTTATTTGTGTAAAGTTCTTAATATTATTTTATAATTAGGCTGAAAGAGAAAACATAAGAAAAGAAAGATAGAAAAATAAATTGAAAGGAAAGTTGAAATAAAATGCCTAGCATTTATGCCAGTAACTTTTATCCAAGGTACTTGTATTCAGTTTTTAAGTAATTAGCATTTGCGATAAAAATAAGAGGCATTATCAATAAATTATCTGCTCTAGATACTAATTGTCACATATGAATTCCACATTTACATTTTTTTATTTCTACTAAAGGTTTTTTTTTTATAAAATTCATAGCTCTCTAAAATAGTCACATGAAATTACTTATTAATTCACAACTGGTCCCGAGTCTCAATTGGTTTTGTGTAGTTGGTGTTTCATTGTTTTTGTCCAAATAGAAGAATATTATTCCTTGTATAGATTCTCTTCGCAAAAACAAAAACAAAAACAGACATCCAAAGACTAAAATATAAAAGCTTCTTACTTCTTGCTTATTCTTCTGTAAAATATATGTAGGAATGATTGTTGTTGAAAAGCATGTATAGTAGTTAAATGATTTTTCTCGGTGAAAGTATCCAGTTGTTTAATGGAATGTTATCTTTATAATTCTTCATAGGATGTTTTGATGAAAATTAAAGACAGATAAATTAATATCAATATTGAAGATTTTCAAATAGGATGAGTTTATGAACTCTCCTTTTCTCATGCATGAGCACTAAACCTTTCAAAAAAGGCAATGATGCAATTGAATCCATCATTATTTATAAGTACTTAGTTCTTTCCTAAATCAATTTGGTTCCCATGGAAACAAAATTATCTGTTGAAGCCCAGCCTTTCTTTGCATAGTTTAGTTTTGACAGCTGTGTGACTACTGCTCTAGAAAACACATAGAACCCAGAGAACCTTACAAAAGATATACAAAGTAGAAAGCAATTGAAAATTCCAATCTTAAAAAATGATGTTAATTTTATGTATTTTAGACAGTGAATTTCTGTTTCATCAATAGCCTAGAGATGTTAATGGGATGGTACTCTAAACTGTTCAAAAAAATAACTGGAACAAAGCAACAAACTTTAAAATTTATTATTCCAGGGAAATATTTCACAGGTAAATGTTTGAGGGAAAACATACTAAATATTTAAATCTCATAATACTTGGATACTAATGCAAAAATTCAAGTATATATGTTAATAAGATAATTATTAAATGCTAGTATCATTATTATTTAATAGACTCAACAAAATGTCGAACTTTACAGAACACTCATCCTATCTTGTGATTTCAAAATGATCTACTATAGTAAAAATTTCCCAGCACCATATATGTCTAATTGCAGAGTTAATGTTCTGGATATTCTAAACAGCATTTTAAATATTCAGACTAAAATAATAAAAAAAAAAGAAATCATATTAAGTAAAGGGAAAATGTTATACTGAGACCCTATATTAAATTAGTAAACTTTATTAGGAGGACACCTAATTTAAATTAGAAATGATCATTTAAATTAGGAGCATTTGTTTTGATAAGTTGCTCTGCCACTAATGTGATCCTAATTCTTCATATCTGTGCTAATCTTACCTATAACTTTCTCCCCTCCCAACTACTCCCTACTTCTTGGCACTACTAATAAAAGATATTCTTTTTTTGAATCTTATCTATTTTCTTGTTTATTTTTCTATAGAGCACATATGAGTGAGATCATATAGTTTCCTTTTTTCTATATTTCACTTAACAAAAGTAACAAAGGCTAAAATTAAGACACTGTAATGAATGAGAAAAACTATTTGCACATAAAGGGCTAATCTCAAAGATATATAAAGAATGCAGAAAGCTCAACAGTATAAATACAATCCCATCAAAAGATAAAAGGGGATGAGAATAAACAGACATTCCCTGCGAAGGAAAGAGATTCCAACAGCACCAGTGAAAAAATGTTCTTTTTCACTTGTTATCACGAAGAGAAAGAGCAAAACAAGCATGAGATACCAGCACGTCAGTGAAATGAAACACATCAAAATGATTGAAAAACCTAGTGTTGAAAGGAAAATGGTGAAAAAAAAATGAACCTTGTAAGTGATAATGGGAATATCATCTGGCTATACCAGATTTGAAACTGATCATATTGGGGCCCATAGGGATTGGGGTGGGGCCCCCTCTGAAGTTCTGGCAGTGCATACACAGACCCAACCTACAACAGCTGCCATGCCAATGGCCCAAACCACTGATCTTTGGAGACACTCTTGACAAAAACTCCAAGTATGCTGTTTTTGTGGCTGACATGTCCAGGGACAGTTTAGATCCAGACTGACCTATGCCCTCTTACCTATAAATTTACAGAAATCATGACAGCCATGCTTATGAACTACCACTGATGTCATATGATCTCTTAAGCCCTGCTCTATAGATCCTAATAATCCTGGACCACATAACACTTTTATACAGACACATGAAACCCCCCAAATTTTAATACTGACTCCTCAGCAGAAATACTTTGACTTTCAGTTCTTGTAATGTATAAATTGATATTTTTTAGATTTAGCTTATATTTTCTTCCTCACACAATGGATAATTTAGTTCTTGAAGGAAGTTTATATCGCTATGGCCTTGGAAAACTGACATTAGAGAAAATGAGCAAGGTAATAGGTTATTTCAGTAAAATATTTGGCTGAAAACATTATGAAAAGTCTAAGCTTAATAAAAAAATAATAATCCATAGCCAGATGTAGATAAAGATTTATATCAGTGTATATAGACTTAAAATGCAGCAGTCTGCAGAAAATGACTTTAGAAAAATATTTTAATAGGAAAAGGTTGGAAAGAAAATTCCACTGTACCTCTTATTACAGATTAAATATATTTAATACTCTTAAAACTTCTTCAGAAAAGAAAATAACTAGAAAAATGCCTGAGTCCATGATTGAGGTTTGGAAAGTAGAAGATGAATATAAAAATGTTTTCATGTGTGTGTTGAAATGGTAAAAGACATTTGAGGGATGTTGGAAATATATCAAAAAGATATGAGAGCCAGGTTGAGCAAGCAACCATTGACTAAATCAGGGAAATCATGAGAACCAAGTAAGCTTCTAGATAAACACTCAGCTTTCTCAACATTGAGTGTAGAATATTTTGCCTGTGCCACCTTCAAATTGGGGTGTCTGGTTCTGTCTTTTGCTGCATTTTCTTTGGATGAGTCACTTAAAGTAAATCCCTTTATTTCTACATGAAAATGATCATCTATATTGTAGTTTGCATCCAGTTTAAAAAAAATCTAAAAACAAGAGTTAGAGATAACATACAATAGGTAGAGCCCTTGTTTTGCACATGGATGACCTGGGTTCAATTCCTGACATCCATATATTTCCCTGAACCTTGCCTGATGTGGTTGCTGAATTCAGAGTCATGAGTAAGCCCTGAGTAATGTGAGATGTGGTTTTTTTAAAAAAACAAAAGCCCCCGAAATACATAAGAAAAGATAGTTTTCAGAATAGATGATGACTGCTACCATAGAGAGAAAAATAAAATGCAATAAAGTGTCTGGAACTGGTACTAAGGGAATACCACAAGTATAGAAACATTCGTTCAAGTAAAGCTTCTAAATCTTGATGAGTCTAGAAAGAATGTGGTATTTGAGCCCAAACCACAACCCCCTCCCACTCTTCTGCCTCTCACCATCCTGTGCAATACATCTGTGTATTCCAAGTGTATTAAAGCAGGGAGATACAACAAAGATTTATTTCTTTATTTTCCCTTGGGTCCTACTTTGGTTTTTCATTTCAGATAGGTTCAAGGTTATAATAATTTTTCATCCAAAACTCAGCCCAAGTTTCATAATTTCTCTTTATCTAAACAAAAGCAGTTGAGAGGACCAGGGAATCCTTTTTCCAAATAACCCTTAATCACAGGACAGAAGCAATCTGGGCAGGATGTGGATAAAAATTGAAAGCAGTTTGAAACCACAAACAGATCACTTTGCAAAAAGCAGAATGATGCTTACAATGAACTATTAACTCAAAAATAGGTAACTGTGATACAGTGTATTCCAAATTAAGTGTTAATGTGTCTAAAACTCATATGCTGTAGTTCTAAATTCCAGTGTGTATATGTTCATTCAATAAGATTTGTGTTCTCTTAAGAAGAGATGCCAGAGGAAGTTCTCCCTGTTTCGTTCTCCCAATCCTCCTTCTTAGACACTGTTGACTCAGTTTCCATCCCCAGCATCATTTATGGTCTCCCTAACTTGCCAGGAGTATTTCCAAAATGCAAGATCAGAAAATAGCCCAGGTGTGCCCCCAAAAATGTATTAAAATGGCTACTGGACAAATTTTCCCCCCATGAAGAAAATCATTATCTAGAAAATTTGCGAAATTTACTTAACTCCGCAAAAATGTCTAGAATACAGCAGAGATAAAATATATTTCATCCTAAATAACAGAACCCATCTAAGATTTTAAAAATGACCTCTTAGCAGGAGAGGCCAGAGAGCAAGGATTGGGACAATATATTCAAAGTGCTCATTATTTTTTTAAAAAAAGCAAAAAACAAACAAAAACTCTATCAACCAACTATAAACCACACATAAAAATGCAAGTAAAACAAAAGCCTTCCTAGATAAATACAATTGCAGACGATTTATGGTAACAGACTTGTCTAACACAAAATCCTAAAGGAAATTCTTAAGTGAGAGCAAGTGGAAACAGAAAATAATACAAAATGCACATAAAAATAAAAAAAATCCCAGTAGATGCAATTATGTAGGTATGGCAATTCCTAGAATAATGCTTTTTTATCCAACATGGATTTATTGAAACATTAAAGAAGAAAAAACAATGCTGTTCACCTTGAACAAAAGGTTATTTCAGTTTCAGTTTCTATTTTCCTTATGAGTTGTTTTTCTTAAAGTTGCAGTTACCAAGAACTTATTTATAATAATAAAATGAATTATTATAATCATAAAACATCATGAATACTATAATATTCATTTCATGTGACAGTTGTCAATATTATCTAAAATAGGGATTAGAATTTAGTAATTAGTCCTGATAAGGAAAAAATCAGTCAACTATTTGTTCTAAGAGAAATCTTAAGATTAGATACACATATATTTAAAGAAATAAATGGATGAAAAAAATTCTACTTTCCAAAATAAAGTGTTGAAGTCAGGATCAACAATAATACAGTGGGTATCGGGGCACAATAGTTATGAGTGCCTCAATAAAATACAATAAAACAACAACAATATAATTCATTCCTTGCCTTGAATAAAAGATATTATCGTAATAATGCCCAAGCTTGGTGCCCCAAAATCCCATATGATTCCCCAAGCTTACAGGACTGATCCTTTAGTCAGAACCAGGAGTTAATCGTGAGCATAAACAAGTGTGACCCCAAAACAATAAAAAATTTTAAATAAAAAAATCTACTTTAGAGAAGATAAATTAGTAATATCACTAATACATTAATTAATAATTAAAATAAGGAAAATAAAATTTAAACAGGAAATATCAAGTATATATAAACAGTATCTCATAGACACTGTCAAGAAATGCACAAGACATCTAGTAATAGTGTCTTAAAATATGTGAGTATAAACATTCATAATTGGAGACACAAAATAGCCAACTCATCAATAATAGTTAGGAATTTTATATACTGTTTTGAAAGACAAAACACCTGAACAAAAGAACTAAAGCAAGTTTGCAACTGTGAACTACAAAAGCAAAACCTCTTCTTAGTTCTCAGAGCACAGCAATTAATGGCGAAGCATGGGAATCCAATAGCTTAATGAACAGAGATGATTGTCCAAAAGTGTCTATCACCACCAATCAGACTGTAGATTGCTAACAATCTACTGGTAAACAACCAGGAAGATGTTTAATAATCTTCTATGATCTTGTAGTTAAGAAGTAAAGCACAGGAAAACATGGTAGAAGAAATGAAGATAGAAGGAACTTCCTTCAATATTTAATTAAATCCATTTACTATAAACCCACAGCTAACAGCATACTGTGATTAAAACAACAAACTGAAAATCTTTCCTCAAAACTCAGACATGAGACAAAGCTACTAGAATATTATATTGATTGAAGTCAATCAGATGGAGAGGAGCAAACACAGAATGATTTCTATCATATGGTAGTAAGATTTCTATCATGTGCTAATTAATGGGCAAAGGCAATTGAATGAGAAAATCAGTCTCTACACATTATAGTCTCACTTATCTATGGGCTTAAAAAATATAAAAGACATTATTGTAATAAATCCTAGAGATGAGGGCCGTAAGGACCGGCTTATGATATGAAGCTCACCTCAAGGAGAAGTGAGTGCAGTTTGAACACTGATGACTACTGTGATAATGCTAATGAGAGAGAGAAGTAGAATGCATGTCGTTAATACAGGCAGGGGTGTAGGAGGAGGGATATGGGGTGTATTGGTGGTAGGAAATTGCACTGGTGAAGGGGGTGTTCTTTTTGTGACTAAAACCCAACTACAGTCATGTTTGTAATCACAGTGTTTCAATAAAGATTAAAAAAATGAAAATAAGTCTCTAATCTTATTTAGATTAGATCTAACTAATCTTACTGAAGGACTGATGCAGGTAGGTAGATGGAAAGGAGTCATAACTCACTGGTGAAGGAATGCTGGCACTGGTGCTAGGTGTAATGTTAAATCTTTGTACAAGTGAAACTGTTATTTACAATATTAGAAGTCACGGTCCTTTAACATAGCTTTGAGGAAAACACAACTATTAAATTCCAAACATTTGAAATACATACAATCTTCTTTCTTATGAATATGTCATTAGGGATCAAACCTAGGCCCTCCACATATAAAACATATGTTTGAAAATAGAACCTAACTAGTTTACGTAGGACCACATATCTACCCCACAAAGAACCACGGAACTGTATTCCTGAATCTACCACAGAATATAATACTTAAAATGGAAAATAGTTTTATACAGATCACAGATTGTGGAAAAAAACTGCTTATGAAAGAACATTATTCAAAAATTATTAATCACTCAAAATGATTCCACTTTTATCTTTTTTCTTTGTTCTTTTATAAAGACCACTTGATACTACATGATTTTTTAATTCTAAGACTTTAATTCTAAGAAAGTACTTTTAAATGTACTTTTTGACATCCAAAAGTAATGTAAGTCATTTTCATGTTCTAAAAGTAATCATGTGAAAAAGCAATAAAAAAGAAAACATTTCAAAAATGGTTTGATTTTGGTATTTAAAATATTATTACTGCACTCAATAATAATATGTTACTTGAAATAAAAAGGCCAGACTTGATAAAATTGAACAACTTTTGGAACTATTTCCAGTAACAATTGCATCAAGAAATCAGTTTGTCTTATGACATTTTAGAAAAAAATTTTAAAATTAAGGTAATTCATGTTCAACAATGACATGAAGGGATATCTTTTTCCCTGAAACCCTTTAGTGAAAGATAGAAGGTGCATACTTAACATTTCAAATTATATAGAATTATGTAAATGGAATGACTTCATGTTGTAAAAAGTGCATGGTCACATTTTGAAAAATTCTCTTAGGAAATACTATTTCTCAGTTTCTCTGTCCTGTCAAAAACAGCCAGAACAGCAAATACCAGCACTCTAGGTAATTCCAATAATAAACAGGACCAGAATTTTGATCAAGTGTTTAATTCTTACCTTAAGGAATAACGTAATCCTTTCAAATACCATGTTTCTGTGTTAGAAATAACTAATAGATGTTGGTGTAGTGTAGTGTATTGTAGTGTGTGTGTGTGTGTGTGTGTGTGTGTGTGTGTGTGTAATCAAACTTACTTTCTAAACTTTTTGAACTTGTAGAAAAACTATAACCTTTAAAAAATACTCTAGGGAAGGAGAATATATCTCAGTGGTAAAAAGCTGATTTGGAATCCTGGGTTCAATCTTAGAATGATACAAAAACACGTATTCTCTAGAGTTCAGAGACATACAGACCGCTTGAGAATGTTGATTTCTTCTCTCTCCACACTCATCCCTTTATAAGAAATAGTGCCCAGGATACAAGAGTCACCAACCGAGTGGGAGAAACTATTCACCCAACACCCATCAGATAAGGGGCTAATATCCAAAATATACAGAGCACTGACAGAAC
>PVKC010010201.1:0-25984 GCA_004027635.1 Crocidura indochinensis
ATCTTCTGTGAAGTTTCTGAGCTGTTGTTTATCCATGAAGCTATGTATTTGTCCTTCAAATCTGAACATGAGTCGGGCTGGGAGCAGTATTCTAGGTGAGGCATTCATTTCATTCAGTCTTGTCACAATATCCCACCACTGCTTTCTGGCCTTGAGTGTTTCTGGTGACAGGTCTGCTGTAAATTTCATGGATGCTCCCAGAATGTAATTTCCCTTTTTGATCTTGCTGCTTGCAGAATTCTATCTCTATCTATGGGATTCATCATTGTAACTATGATGTGTCTTGGGGTGTTTCTCCTGGGGTCTTTTTTAGCTGGTACTCTTCTTGCATGCAGGATTTGGTCACATGTTTTCTTTAGCTCTGGTAGTTTCTCTGTGATGATGTTCTTAACTGTTGATTCTTCCTGGAGATTTTTTTCTTGGGTCTCTGGGACTCCAATGATTCTAAAGCTGTTTCTGTTGAGCTTATCAAAGACTTCTATTTTCATCTGCTCATATTCTTTGAGTAATTTTTCCATTGTCTGTTCATTTGATTTAAGGGTTATTTCCAATCTATTCTGCTGTATGAAGTTGTTACGCATCTCGTATTCCAGCGCACCAATTCTATTCTCAGCTGCTGTTAACCTGTTGTGAAGCTCATCCATTGTGTTCTTCAATTTGTCTACTGAGTTTTTCAAACCTGTTATATCACCTGATATTTCAGTTTGGAGTTTTCGGATTTCTATCTTTATAATCTCTTGATTTTTATTAGTGTTCTGATCCATACTTTCTTTGAGTTCTGTGAGCATCCTCACTATTTCTTCTCTAAACTCCATTTCTGAAAGACTACTTAGGTTGTTGGCCATTGTCAGGTCATCAGAGTTTCCATCTTCATTCTATGGGTGATGTTGCTCTGCGTAGTTTCCCAGTTGTCACGCCTGTGCAGTGGGTTTTTCTCCGTGTTGTGGTGGTATTCATTCAGTAGGTGGAGTCAACTGCTTCGACCACTTTAGGTGGGATTAAGGAGCCCAGCAGAGTCAGCTTTATCCGCAACTACGACCCGGAAGGACTCACCTCAGCCGAGGCAAGCCGTCAGGGGACGAAGGTCAAAGAAATCAAAGCTCCCAAGTTGAAGCAAGCTGGGGGAAGCCCCCAAAAGTCTGCCAAGCTTCAGGGGCTCAGCAGAGTCTGTCTTATCCACAACTCTGGCCCAAAAGACACACCTCAGCCGAGGCACGCCTTCTGGGGATTATTTCGGGAGCGAATCACAGTTCCCAGGCTGAAGCAAGCCGGGCCAGGCTCAAAATGTCCGCCGAGCCCAGAAGGCCCAACAGAGTCAGCTTTATCCGCAACTACGACCCGGAAGGACTCAACTCAGCCGAGGCAAGCCGTCAGGGGACGAAGGTCAAAGAAGATCAAAGTTCCCAAGTTGAAGCAAGCTGGGGGAAGCCCCCAAAAGTCTGCCCAGCTTCAGGGGCTCAGCAGAGTCTGTCTTATCCACAACTCCGGTCCAAAAGACACACCTCAGCTGAGGCACGCCTTCTGGGGATTATTTCGGGAGCGGATCACAGTTCCCAGGCTGAAGCAAATCGGGCCAGGCTCAAAATGTCCACCGAGCCCAGAAGACCCAACAGAGTCAGCTTTATCCACAACTACGACCCAGAAGGACTCAACTCAGCCGAGGCAAGCCGTCAGGGGACGAAGGTCAAAGAAGATCAAAGTTCCCAAGTTGAAGCAAGCTGGGGGAGGATGCCTCTGTTTTGATAGGTGTTCTACCAAAATTCTATGGGATCTCAAGTTAACAAACTTCTGAATCTATTCTGAATACAATAAGGAAACTTTTGGTTCCTTTCCATGCCACACAAGATATGAGATTGATTTAAAAAAATATTGAAAAATGAAGATTCAGTTAGAAGATCGAAACTTTTTTTTTTTTTTTGGTTTTTGGGCCACACCCGGTGACGCTCAGGGGTTACTCCTTGCTATTCGCTCGGAAGTCGCTCCTGGCAGGCACAGGGGACCATATGGGGAACCGGGGGATCGAACCGCTATCCATCCTAGGTTAGTGCAGGCTCCTTATCTCCAGTGCCACCGCCCGGCCCCAAGATCGAAACTTTTATTGGAACATAAAGGAGAAAGGAAAAGGAACTCCCCATGTGAGGAGGAATTTAGTACAGGACTAAAATAAATGGGTTTATGTTGGTTCTTTTAAGCCTCTTTATATTTACCAGTTGACAACACTGTTAAAAAGGATGTAAAGAAGTTACATATAAGGAGTTTTACTATAGATTCTTTTAAATGAACATTGAGATCTTTGCATTTCTCATCAATTGACTAAAGTATTATAAAAAGGAAATTTCAAGAAGAAAGTTCTAAGTAGGTGCCAGAGAGATAGCATGGAGGAAAGGAGTTTGCCTTGTATATAGAAGAATAGTGGTTCAAATCCGAATCCCATGTGGTCCTCCGAGCCTGCCAGGAGCTATTTCTGAGCATAGAGTCAGAAGGAAGCCCTGAGCGCAGTCCGGTGTGACCCAAACACCAAAAGAAATAAAATAAAATAAAAAAGGAAGCTCTAAGTATCTATAACAAGGAAAAGATTTACAGTTAAATGAAATTAATTTTCAGTGAATCATTTTAAAAAATTCTACCAACAGTTACAAGTTATACATGTTCCATTTTATCCAATATCTCCAATATTTCTTTCATGTACAGTTTACTATTACTAATTCACATCTATCTCATTATCTATTTTGACCCCTTAAATTGGGGAAGTTTAAAAGGATTAGTTAGGGGCTACAGAGACAGTATGTCAGATAAGACAATTGACAAGCATGTAGCTAACCTAGGTTTGATCCCCCTCCAGCAAAAGGTCTCCTGACAGGAGTAATCCCTGATCATAGAGCCAGGAGTAAACCCTGTACACCGCCAGTGTGTGACTTAAAGAAAAAAAAAAAAAGGCCAATTAAATTGACTACATTACCAGCAATTCTCCTTCTTCTTTCCCTCTTCTTTCATCTTAAAGTTCACATGTATGATCTCAAAGAATTTTGAAAGGTTTTATTTACTTCCTTTAAAGCTTGAATATACTTTTTAATCTCTGGCTTTGTTTTGTTTTGTCCATATATTTCATTGAATGTTTTTGTTTGTTTGTTTGTTTGTTTGCTTTTTGGGCCACACACTGTGACACTCAGGGATTATTCCTAGGTAAACACTCAGAATTCACTCCTGGCTTGGGGATCCATTTGATAGAACCAGCGTCCATCCTGGATCGGCCATGTGCAAGGCATATGCCCTAAGCTTGTACTATTGCTTTGGCTCTAGAATGGTCCTTAAATATTGTGTATACCAATCTCCACTGTAAAAAAAAATAAAAGAATTATAGGGAATGAGGTTAAAAGAACAGTTACACAGTCCAAACAAACTAGATTTTGAGAAGTGTAGCCAATTGAAGGGAAATAAAGGATTATAATACTACTGAAAGTTATGGACAGAATATGGATGAGAGTTGTAGTTTATGAAAACACAAAGAAATTCATAACAAAACCCACAAGGTATTATGAGGAGAAAGAGTCAAAATGAAATGCTTTACTCCTAGTATTTCAAATGAAGAAAGGAAAAAATTAGCATATTAAGACCAGTGAGAATAGATAAATTTAGTAGACAGTCAGACCAAGTCTGAATGACTGAGATATCAAAATGATTTAGGAGAAAAGAACCTGGTCTCTCCTGACCCCTCATTTTTTTTATAGATGGCATTCTCTTTCTATGTCCCAGACACACTAAAATGCCAGTTATCAATGGTAGAGTCCCATGAGGATTAGAATTTGGAGCTGTCATGACCACATCCTAGAAGGCATGTTTCAAGTTTTTTGTTCACAAATTGCTTCCTGGAGCACCCCACAATGCCTACCTCAGCTCAAGAATACACATATAATATATATAAATAGTTGAGTAATGTTATCTATTTTTATAAAAAAATTCTTTCTTTCAATCTTGAGAAGTAAAGACCTATTATTACTTGGAATTTAAAGAACAATTCACTCCTAAAATATATATTTTAGGTTTTTTTAAACATTATTTTATTTAAATAGCATAGTTTATAAGGTTGTTCATAATAAAGTTTTTTTCTATAGTTACAAATTTGTTTATGATTGAATTACATTTATACCATATATAGTACTCTTCACTAGTACATATGTCCTGCCATCAGTGTCCCCATTTTCCCTTACATTCTCCCCTCTGCCTCACTCTCTGTTTGCCTCTCTGGAAAAATTTTTTCTTTTCTCTTTTCCCTTTTTCTGTCTCTCACTCTCTTTATCCCCCCTTTTAGAAACTGTGGTTTGCAATATTTTTTATTGAAGGGTGTATTTTATACATGGCTTTATCTTCTTTCAGCTCCCAGTTCTTGTCCAGAGTGATAATTTCCAACTATCATTGTCATAGTTGTCCCTTCACTGCCCTAACTGCACTCCATTGCTAATTGTGGTAAACTTCCTATCATGGACTGGTCTTCTTAACTCATATTGGTATTGTCTCTGGATATTACTATTATACTATCTTTTTTTTTATATCCCACTAATGTCACTACTAAAATTTTAAGGGAAAAAGAAAGCAGGCCTTCAGCCTCATGTTCTGCCTTATTTCATTTTCCATACAGGTTTCACTCTATATATACCTTACATATATATGGTGGTATATATACTACTCTATATGTAAACTATATATTTTCACTCTATATACATTCACACAAATGCTAAGTCAAGAAGCCCCCTTTGACAATTTCTGATACTCAGGTTTGCTTTTACTTATAGTGCTATCTTCCCATAGAAAGTTGGAGCTGAAGGAAGCCTCTAATGACCATATGAACAGACTCAGAATGTGTGGACTATTGCCTAAAAGTTAGAGCTTCTGTATGTTTGGCTAAACTGCAGAACCTACGACTCTTCACCTTAAGGGGAAAACAGAGACAAGTTTTGTGAGGCCTAATATCTATCCCATGTTTAAGAAGAAACTACCTTCATTATCTTTGCTTAATGTTTATTAAGCACCAGACTGTGGAAAACATCGTACCAAACTACAAAATGCAAACAGCTGTGCAAGAAAATATACTCTAGATGATGAATGATTAGTATGGATAAATTTCCATTCCTTCTATGTTAATAATTAACTTAAAAACTAACAAAACTACACCCTTCACATTCTTTGTATAAACAAATATCTTGACCACATCCACCCATGATTACCAAAACTTGGAATTGATTTATATTTATCCTATTTTCTTGCCACCACTTGATGGTCATCTGTTTCACTAACCAAAGAAATGTTTTTCCACTCAGATCACTGAATGTGATATTATCAATTGATGTATGCGCCCTAATTTGGGGAGTAATTGAGGGTTATGAGGGCTCAGAGGAAGAAGCAACAAAGCTATCATAAATGGGAGTAGGGTCAACACAATCACACATTTTAAAACCATCTTGTTAGGAATTCCTTTGTAAATGGTTATCTCTTAAAAAAAGATTCTTAGGTAAAATGAAAGTATGAAATCATTCTGAATCTGGATGACTTATGCAAGAACACACATAAGAGAACAGAGAATCATAATTTTACTTTTTGAATATGCTTTTAGTTTTTTAATCCTCAATTTTATCTCGTCGCAATTTTAGAATGGAAAAAAAAACCACCGTGAGGTTGGAGAAATAGCATGGAGGTAGGGTTTTTTTCTTGCATGCAGAAGGACTGTGGTTCAAATCCTGGTGTCTCATATAGTCCCCTGAGCATGCCAGGAGTGGTTTCTGAGTATAGAGCCAGGACTAACCCCCCTGAGAGTGCCAGGTGTGACCCCAAACCTCCCCCCAAAACCAAAACAAAACCAGAATACTTGTGAAAAGATAAAAAGATAATTAGTATCTATGTCTTGGTAATTATGTTCTGCACTATTGTCCATACAAATATTTAAGCAATTGACCATCTAAATTATATCTGTAAATATCAATATAAGAACTTTTAAAAAATCCTATATTAGGCATGCAAAAAATTTAGAAAAGGCAGCTCTACCTGCATTTCAGGGAGTAGCAACTTGGCCTGAGAGAGATGTGAGAATTCAATGTGAAGTCAATTTTCCATGAGGACAATTTTAAGTCAGCTTTCATGAGTAATGAGTTGCTCAGCTTTAAATAGAAGTCTTTTGAGCAATATGAAACCTCAGCTATTTTATAACCATCTTTTCAAACTTCAGAACACTTTACCCAGATAAACCAGTGGAAACCAAGCTATATTTTTTATTTTGGTTTTATGTTCTTCATATCATGTCCATGGAATTGGAAAAAACTGTAAATTAGGTATTACAGGACTGTAGTTTGGTTAGATGGAATGTTCTAGAAATGTAACTTTAGTCTGTTATAAGATAATAGCTGCTTTGCTTTGTTGTGACAGTAGTAATAAAATTAAGTTACTACAATTTAAAATTGGTAGTCAACCCAAACAACTGAAGAAAGCCACAAATCAGAGGCAGCCAAACTCTAATAACTTTATGCTGTAGAAGTGATGAGGGTTCCCATTTCTGCATCTTTAATATATGGAACCCTGGTGACTATTGGTATTAGAAGGACTCAGACATTTATCTAGAGTCACCTCATTTTCTTAAAAAACACATGGGGTCAGACTTCTACTGTAATATAGAAAAGTGTCAGGTCATTTTACATCACAAGGAAGGAAGGGAAACTCTACCAAGTCTAACCTGGTACTCAAATATACCTGGGCATTTCTGAAGAATTGATATAAGTCAATATCTCAGGGATCCAAAGAAAACTGACTATAGAATGCTTTCTTTTTAGAGATGCCAGAGATGAAGAGAAAAGCATAGTAATTTAGATATTAAATCTTACTTAGATCATACAAATGCATGACTATACCTTGTCTATTGAACTTTAGGAAAGGTGCTAGTGCTCAATGCAGGACTTATGATCCTATAAGCATTGACAGGAATTAAACTCTCTAGGTCAACTGCCTGCAAGCAAGTGATTTACCCACTCTACCATCTTTCTGGCTCAGAGAAAGAATTAAGGAACCTTAATTGAAGGGACTATTGCAGACTCTTTTAGTGCCCTGATAATATAATTCTCTATGAATGGGAGAGAGATTTTCACTGGGATGATCTCAGCAGTAGGGACAATAGGACACATGATACCACCCTGACTCTGACAAGGAAATAACTTTGGCAGAAGCAAAAGGAAGGCAAGAAACTTGGCATTGGCCTCAACTTTCTCATAAATCTTTGCTGCGGCTATAGAAGCAGAGAATCGCTGCCAGATGCTTTAAGCTGAGCCAGCATGAGTGAGAAAAAGGAAGAGATGATCCATGAGCTCATGTGAAACAGCACAGGAATGCCAATAAATATTGGGGAATGGGCTAAGTAGAAAGGAACACATGTGTTTATCTTTCAGGGTACTTGGTTCCCAAAGGTTATGTAGTTGTTGGCAAGTGCCAGCAAAATATGGGGCATTACCATCAATGTGACCCTATTTGTACCTAGTGGTTGGCAAGGCTCAGGCAACATGAATTACAAAAGATAAGACACTGGCTTGACACAAATAGTTAATATTTATTAAGTATTTGCTATGTTGGAGATGGTGTTACATACTTTCCAATATTATTTAATTTTTCATTATAATCTTTGGAAGCAACTTTCATTGTTTTCTTCATGTCTCAAATTAAATATTTGTAACACATTAGTCTTATTCAATATCACAAATATGAAAGGGACTTCTTTGCTAGTTTATTTCCACTCTGGAGAATGCTTTGTTCTAACACAGTTTCTCTTTTTCTCCTCACATCTTTCTGAGTAAGTTTAGTTCAATTAAATCTTTTATTCACATACCAAAAAAATAAATTTGAAAGGGTCAGAGTTGAGAGCTGAACTCATGAAGTCTGACTCCCAAGTTGTGCTCTTGGGCATTGCATAATTTTCCATATACTTCTATTACACTAAGAAACACATTTAGTACTAAGAATTGTAAAGAGATAAATTTTTATCTGGCCTATAAAGCACCCACTAACAAATTCATACAATTAAATATACATAGATATTTTAGTATATATATAAAACATACAATAATGGAATGGGGGGATTGTTCAGTGATTTAATGCACATTCATTGGAAGCACAAGGCTGACTTTCAGCCCTTAGTGCTACTTGTTATGCACCACAATTGAGTCTGGCAGCTCTGCTCTCTGTGATTATTAATATTGGTATTACAATACCAATTTCTGAATATACAAGTCAGTTTTGTGTGAACACTACAATTGTTGTGATTCCCACCCCCCCAAAAGCACTGCAAATAAAAGATATAAGAGAATCACAACCAAGATATATTAACCTTTGATTATCATGTATGTGAGCGTCACAATGACCCCCTCCCAAGCACTACAACCAGAATGTGCACAAGAGCCAGAATAAAAGGAATAATGACACTCACAGAGCATCACAGTCTGAGTGTGTGCACAACTGAATATCCAAGTCCTGGGAAATATCATAAATAAATGTAAAATCGATAGATACATGAATAATCCTAGCCATGCTACCAAAATCCAGAATGAAGGAAAGGGAAAAGAGGAAATAAAGAGATAAAATAACAATATGTCCCCTTCAAACACATGAATATCATAGAAAACAATTTCCCTAACTTATAACACTGCAAAATTTCTAATAATTTGATGGAAATGCAAATATTCTTAGCAACACTAATTAGAAACTGAAGGATAAAATGTTGCATTTTGTATATAGTGACCGAAAGGTGAAAATAGCCAGTTCTTAAAATTCCATTTAAAGTCAAATCAAAAGGGTATTTTCAGTGACCTTGAAAATCAATTATTAATATTAAGTTTCCATGTAAAAGTTGATACATTAAATTCAAAGGATAGAAAGAAGTCTCAACTTTGTTTACAGAATTTCTGACATTTTGTTGTTGTTGTTGTTGTTGTTTTGGTTAAAAACTGACAGACTGTATTATAGCGAACATTCCCATATTGATTATGCCATTTCTGCGGCTGACCTCTCTGTGACAGGAGCAGCATAATTACTTTTTTTTCCTTGTTAAATATTTGTAAATCATTTGTACTTTTATGGGGTATGTAACCTGGATGCTACTCTTCAAATAATCTCCTTGTAACTTGTTTAACAAGAAATATCTCCTATGGTGCAGTGTCATTTTTATCTTTCAGTGAGAATACAGTACAACAAAAGAAGTTCCTCTGTGTGATAGAAAAGAATTTCTATGTCACAGTAGCATAGCATAGGTCATAAAGACTCTTCTCAAGTTAATCTAGAACTTCCATAACAGTTTAGTGTCTCTACTTTCACTTTATGAAAGCACTTAAACAAGGTAAAATGGTATTTTATCCATGCTTATTTATGTTAAGCTGTTGAAAATCATTAGTCTTCACTATCAAAGGAGAGAATTAATGGGAACAATTAGCTAAAGGAACTTTTTAGTGGAATGTCACTATTGGAACTTGACTGTGAGTGGTGACATCTCACATAGATAGAGGAATGCAGATAAATTCATGAAATTCCCCAAAACAAGAATGAATGATAAGCAAATGTAAAATTAAAAGTTAATTGAAAGCAATAATTTGAAATTCATGGTGGAAAATATTTATTCATATCACATGAATCTGTCTTATCTCATGATTATCTTAATATATACATTTTAAGGTACATCTTCAAAATGTGACCTTTTAGGGAGAGATAACACAGGTTAAGGTGCTTCCCTTTCAGGAACTAAAGCAATAGTATAATGGGATGGCACTTGTTTTATATTGACTAATCTGAGTTTGATGCCTTGCACCCCTATAGGTTCCCTATCAGAGCTGGGAGTGATCCAGGGGTACAGAGGCAAGAGTGAGAGCTGAGTATCACCAGGTGTGACCCTCAAAATAGCATACAAAATAGCTTTGAATGCTGGGTACTCTTATATGGCCAAGGTCATGAAGTAATCAAGGAATACTGCATTCTTGGGACCTAGAATTTATCAATTGGCCAAATTGACTGAGAATTGCAGCATTTCCTCTCTCCTCATGGCTCCTGAGTGCAGCTTGGGAGAAGACCCCATTCAAAGAAACTTGTTTATATTATGCCACTGAGAACTATTACCACAAAAATAGGTAGTGTTGGAACCCAACCAAATATTCCAAAAAATGTGATAATTTCTCAAAAATTCTTGGAAATATTCTTTGCTATTGACATTTGTGTCTTAGATAGTAGAGTTTTAAAGTTTTAGAAGTTGTGAGTCTTTTTTATATTTCCTTTTAAAATAGATTTGATTCTTATGAAAAGACCAAATATCACATGAATATAAATGTGATAAATAACTTATAATTTTAAAAGTCTATTTTCAGTGCAAGAACCAGGGAGATAGTATGAAGGTTAGAAGTCATGTAAATCCAACCTGAATGTTTTAATACCCATAACTTCAGGTCTTCCTGAGTATTTATCCAAGTGTGCAGCTTAGAAGTCCCCTGATCATACCAGTTGCATCCATTAGGAGATCCCTAATCACTTTTAGGGTGTCTCTACTGCTCAGGGTCTTTATGTGAAAATTAGGGGAACATAAAATTCTTATAAAAATTCAATTTCTCACTTTTTAGTTGTTGTTGCTGTTGGGGTTCTCCCAAGTCATACCAGGGAATCATACACTACTCATTGTTGAGGCTGGTAAAGCAGTGTTGCTTATTTCTACTAGTGTTGAGGGACATCAGATTGTCATATCCAATGGTTTTTGTGGAGCTTCCAGGGCTATACCCAGCAATATTTTATTTTTTTAAATTTATATATTTGGTTTGGGGCCATAATGCATGATGCTCAGGAGGTACTTTTATTCTTCATTCAGGAATCACTCCTAGCAGGACTCATTAAACTTAAGAGGTAACAGGGATTGAAACTGGGCTGACTGCATGCTAGCCAAGAATCCAGGCTATTGCCTTTTTGCCCTCACTTTGCCAGTGGCCTTTTAGGGGGAAGGTATTTCTGGGGCATAAACTTTGATCTGCACGGACACCATAAATTCCTGATCTCTGAGCTATAATCCTTAATTCCTCAGAATTATTAGTAGATCAGGTAGCCAATTTGGGTTCTATGAGCAATCAGAATCATAAATGGAAAGTCATGAGAAAAGTAAAAACCTATTGCTCTTTTTTTGAGACCACTAGATTTCAATGAATTCCTTGGTACTTTTATTCAGTTTATTCCAGAAATAGTCCATCTACTTCCATACGAATTCCACTTGAAAGAATAGCTATAAATAAGACAAGACAAACTGATCTGAATTTTAATAAAGAAAAGTTTGGTGATCGATCTGGACAAGTGAGGTGGATAGAAGTTGAGGGAAAGATACTGAGCAGGAGGGAACAAGGAAGACTAGATGTTTGTGCTTGGTCCCAAGTCAAAAGATCATTCTGGGTTTTGTTTGTTTCTGGGCCACAGCCAACAGTACTCAGGAGTTACTCATGGCTCTGTGCTCAGAAATCACTCCTGGCAGGCTGGGGAGGTGTGGGGCGTACATGTGATGCCAGGAATAGTAGGTGCTGTGCTATCACTCCAGCCTCAGAAAGAGCATTCTTTAGTTACCTATGAAAATCCAAGATGATTAAGAACTAGAACTAGAATCACGGGTTTACATTATCATAAAAGAAGAGAAAGAATTGGACTAGATTCTAAAAGCTTGTAACCAGCTGGTGCTATGAAGGCAACTGAAGAAAACGTGAAGAAATAAACAGCCGACAAGCTTATGAACATCAAGAGAGAAAAACAAGATGTTGAAGATTTATGGTCATAAAAAGAAAAGGAGGTGAAAACAAGTTAGACAAGGTTTACAGGTATAGAGGTACCAAAACCACTAGAATGCAGAACCTGAAGCAAAACAGTGAGTTAGTTTAATTGCAAAACCTTTGTTCTTCAAAGCCACATCAGCCTGCCTTAATGGCAATTTCGCTGATGTAAATCTGTTTACTCGCTACTTGTTAGCTTCTGCTTTCGAAACTGCAGTGGACCCTTTCTTTGCTCAAGACAGAGATTCCAGGACTACTTGAACTCTTAGTGCTCTTGAATAAATTTCTTTCTCTTCCACCTACTTTGGCTGCAGTCTCAGTTCTTTGACTTTCCCTAACAATGCCTAATGAAAAGACAGTTTAGCATATTTTTTTTTTCTGCCTGATATGTGGACAATGAACCCATTACTTGCTATTATACCTCAGGGTCATAAATTATGTAAAAAGCAAATTTTAGAAATCTCCATTGAGAAGAAATAAGAAAAAATAATAAAATCTGGCTCATGCATCAGGTGACCTCAATCCTTTTGGCCTAAGAGTCTCATTAGGGCTTGGTCAATTTTATAAATTACTGCAGTTGTGCTGTTCTCTGTTTTGTGAGAACACATACATATAGGAATATAAAAATCTTACATTTACATTAGAAGGTATATACCTTATAATATTTCAAAATATTTTAATAGCTTTCAGTTCATGAAGTAGCCTTAGAAAATGGAGCATAATTAGGATGAACTGTGAAAATTGTTTTTGTTAAAGTTATTAAATATTGACAATTTTATATAGCTTAACCTAATGTTAATGTAATCCTTTAGAACATGTCAACCAATTTGTGAAAGTGGTCAGCAACCAACTTGAGTTTAGTTTTGGAGATGAAAATAGAAGCCATGCCTGCACATATTAGTTCGATGTCATTTACATTTTTCAATATAATAAATACAGAATAAGCATAATTATATGTAATAAAATTCAAACTTTATTATCTTTTCTATTTTGTGATAGATTTACTATGGACACAGATAATATAAATATTTTCACAAAAATTTACTTTAAATGTTCATTAAGAAAAAAATAACAAGAAGAAAGGACTAGAGCGGGGTGGCAAACACGCGGCTCTCGAGTCACATGCTGCACCCGGCCAAAATGAATACCGCTCTTTCCTCTTATCATTATTTCTTTTTAATTTTTTTCTTTTTCGTTTTTATTTAAACACCATAGTTTACAAGACTGTTCATAATACATCTGAGTTTTTTTAAGTGTTACAAAGATGTTCATGATTTGAATTTCAGCTATACAGTGTACAACATCCCTCACTACTTTTCTCACCACCAATGCCTCAGCTTCCCTCCTGTCTTCCCCGCTGACCTCTCCTCTGCCTGTTTCTGTGGCATATTTTCTGTGTGTGTTTCTCCCCACCTCTGTCTTTCTCTATTTTTATGCTTGCTATTTTTTTAATCACTCAAAAACAGAGTTCTCAGAAGAAATCTACCTACTGACACCCCAATTTTAAACTTATAATCAAAGAACGATAAAACAGAACCATGTACAATTTCATTGTCCCCCAGAACCCCAGATTGCAGTACATTATAAATTTTCCTAGAGGTTCAGAAAGCAATCTAAAGCCATAAAATTTATGTAACTCCTTAAACTTGAAGACATAGCAGTTTTTTACATTTCCATACTCTGGCAAATTACTTCAAGTCAACCTCAAAAGTTTAAGTGGTTTTTTTTAAAGGTTTAGAGTCAGAGGAGCACAGTAAAAACAGTGTTAGAGTGGTAATTATCATTTGCATAGGCCCACCAAAGTATGGGTGACATGGAAAGGAAAAACAATGGCCTAAATACAAGGAGACACTACCCCTGAAGTTTCCTGACATAAGACCAGCTCTAGGCTCCAGGCAAACCAGTTTGTCCAATCCAGGTCATTGTCTGTAACCTCTTATTATTCTTTTGTCTACTGTGGCTCTTTGGCAAGTTTGGATTTTGCTATGCTGCTTCTGAGGAGGGACCTCTAAGCAGAGATCTCGGAGCTCAGAGACCCGCCCCCAGGCTGCATCCTCCCTTCTCCCAACCCTCGGAAACCACAGCAAGGCCAGCGAGGGAGACCCAGGTGTCACATGTTGGGTCACATCTTGCTTTTAGTTCTTAGTGTGGAGGACACAGCACTCCCTCACCATCACTGCAGGATTTTGACCCTCACTCAAAATGGCAAAATGCAATATATGTTTAATAGATTATTGTTAAAATTAGATACTTTTGTGTGAGTGTTTGTCTATTTTGTCAGATCACTGCATGGTGTGGCTCTCTGACTCACAGTTTAAAATTTTGGCTCTTTGTGTCAAACTTGTTCGCCACCCCTGAGCTAGAGTGATAATACCATGCATGTGTAAGGCGTTTGCTTGCATTACATGCAGGCAGCTGATGCAGGTTTGATCCTTTTATCCTATATTGTCCCCTTAGCCTGCCAGGAGTTATGCCCAAGCATAGAGCCAGGAGTAACCCCTAAGCATCTCCAGTTGTGAACCAAAAGCAAAACAAAACAAAACAGAAAAAGGAAGGAATGTAAAGGAAAAATAATTGTGTTTTTCTAAATTTGCAAAGTGCAAGAAATTCAGTTATTTATGTCATAAAAATATCACATATTTTACACATTTATACTTTCACATTAGTTGGCTAGATTTAGAGTTTTATGTTTCTTTTTTGTTTGTAGAATCTGCTTTTAAAGTTTCTGTGAAATAAATGAAAGGAAAAGAGCAGTTGATTAAAATAAAACTAAAGAATTATATTGTAAAGGTCATTTATCTAACTTTTATATTTCTTACCTTTTCTTTGAAAGAATCAGATTAAAGTTTATTATGAGACATGGAATTATAGGTGTTTTCTTATATAGTTTTCCTTAATAATACCTGAATTGAAATTCAAATAAATAACTTCTCTTATTACAGCATTTTTCTTTAACATAGTGATGTGTTTCAAATGAGCTAGTCATAATCATATGTAACTTGTTAGCTTTCGTGTTTTAATGCTACAGGGAATTCTAACATATTATTATATATGCAATGTTTTCCCAAGATTTAGCAAATGACTATCAAACATGGAAATAGTTTAACAACTTAAACTGAAAGAAATGTACATCATTAATTTAATTTCAATTAGCTGGTAACATCCTCGCAAACAACGCTATTCAAGAGTCTCAAGTGTGTGGTGTGCGAATTCCACTGGTCCAGCAAATTACTGATTTTCTGAGTAACCTGGCTATTGTTTTTGTTGTCCTAGAAGATAACTTCTTACTCCTTATGTTGGACTGCTGGCTTCTCAGGCCACAAGAAAAGATGGCACTGATTTGTTTACCCAGGAATGCCTTGCAGAGAGAGGCCTCTGTGCTTCAATGTTTTTTCTAGGCCAAATGCTGGGGGAATGGAAGGAAAGTAATCTCGTGTCATTTTATGGTTTATATTTTTCTAGTTATTTAAAATAATTATTTTAGAAGTATTAGAAATATTCTATTGAATACACAAGTTTACCTAGTTGTGGTGGATACCCCCCTAATGTAAAATTAAAATGCCTATTGTGGTAGGTATCCCATAGTGTAGAAGACTGAACCTGGATATAGATATTTTTTCTGAAAAATTTTCCCCATAGTTTTTGTTGGTTTTTTGATTTTCTCATATAGAATATCAAAATCTACTTATTTCATGAACATATGAATTTATAATATATAAACATAGAAAAATATAAAAAGACAAAATTTGTTGAACTTACTGTTGCAGTAAGGGTTATATTCAAATAAAAATGTTTTCAGAAAATTTAAAAGTTGTGGGGCCAGGGCAATAGCACCAGAGGGCAGGGCATTTGCCTGGCATGGAGTTGATATCTACCATTCATATGGTCCCTGGAGCCTGCCAGGTGTAAATTCTGAGTGTAAAGCTAAGAGAACACCCGGGCACTGCTGCATGTGGCCTGCAAAACCAAAGAAAGAAAGAAAAAAAGAAATACAAAAATCAAGAAGTTGCATGCTTGTTGGTTGCACTTCTAAAAGCCCAAATTTACCAGAACCCTCAAGTTCAGGTTTAATACATTAAACATGAGTCTACATTTTAACCACATAACTATAGTGTATTTGGGCTTTACTCCTATTAGTTGTGGATTAGGCAGTCAGTGATGCTCATTAAGAATCAATGTTCACAGTTCAAGTCTTGCTGAACAACCTTCATAACATAATAAATATGAATATAAGATATAGTAACTTCACTATTAATAAAATGAGATTGACTGATTCTGGAATACAAAAAGGGGCTGTCTAGGACTCTATAAATCAGGCAAGTTAATCCAACAGTGATTGAATTGTTTCAATATTTTTTTTGAGAATTAGCCTTAATTTGGGCTATTATCATTCTTATCAAATTTTACCAGTAGAAGCAAACCATAGATTCAACCAGATTTAAATTTGGGAGATTTTACTTCTGTAACAGAGTCAGCAAAGTCACACTACAAAATACATAGATTTAGAGATGTGTTTGTTGGCTGTGGGAATTAATAGCCTCAGCTCCCAACAACAACAAAAACATAACCTGGGGGAAATACCTCTAGGTTAAATATTTAAGGTATTAGAATGCAAAGGGTATGTATATGTGCACAAGAAAAGAATGATATAGCAGTAAGAATAGAATAGATAAAAATAACTGCTGGCTGCCAAAATGCTCCAGACGAACATACAATAAGACCAAGAGTTTGTTTTTATTTGTTTGTTTTGTTGTTTTTTAATATAGAGACAAAATGGGCAAAAATAAAGTAGGCAACTGTCAGGACTTTACATTTTAAGGGTGCCTTCTGATAACTATGGAAAATACTGATCTCTGATTTTTAAATACTTGTTAAGGGCTACAGAGGTGGAGCAGTAGTAGGGCATTTGCCTTTCATGCGGCTGATCACAGTTCTATCCAAGGTGTCTCATATGGTCCTCCAAGCCAGGAGAGATTTCTGAGCACAAAGCCAGGAGTAACCCCTGAGCATCACAGGATGTGAGTCCAATACTGTTCTTTTTTGTTTGTTTGTTTGTTTTTGGGTCACACCCGGCAGTACTCAGGGGTTACTCCTGGTTCCATGCTCAGAAATCGCTCCTGGCAGGCTCCAGAGACCATAAGGAACGCCGGGATTCGAACCACCATCCTTCTGTATGAAAGACAAACGCCCTACCTCCATGCTATCTCTCCAGCCCCTAATGCTATTTTTAAATTTACATTATACAAAGGGAGAGCAACACAGATTACCTAATGGGAAAACCCCTCAGCTTTTCCAGTTGAGTCCAGCACTAGCAATTTTTTTTTCTCTTCTATCCTCTAGGGTTCTGAATAAAACAGGCTTATATGCCTGCTGTGATCTTAACGCTAAGTTGTTTTTATGAGTATTTGCACACAGACCTTTCTATGAGAGGATCAAATAATAATTGTCAGAATTTGTGCTCAAGTCATAGTACACCTAGTAGGGTGTTTGTCATCAAAGCTCCAACCCTGGTTTGATCTCTGAAGTCCCATATGGTCCCCTGGAGACAGCAGGAGTGATTCCTGAGTGCAGAACCTCTGAACACCTGAGCATCACCTAAGCATGACCCCACATACCGAAATTATAAGAATTATTTTATTCTTTATGGAGAATTTTATGGCTTTTAATTGTTATTCTACTAGGCAGCATATAGGGTTTTTGTTTTGTTTTGTTGATGAATTAACCTTTTTCCAAGTAGAATCTTGAAGAACTGGTATTATATAAAATGCACATTAAGGAATGAAATTCTACTAAAAAAGGATAAATTTTAGTGAAATAAATACATCAGAAATGCAAATTCACAAAACACTCATTGTTTATTTTCTCACATATGCTTATTCTACTTTCAATCCCTTCTGTGGAATTTCTAACAGTCAAAATAAACAACTAAACAGAAGCAACTAGAAAATAAAAACAAAAATAAATTAAAGTTGAAAGATTAGGCCAAGAAGAAAAAAATAATTAAGCTGTCAGTACACTTCTCTGTCAGGTACATCTTAGGTTACTCCCACCAAACATGAGTTGAAACAGATTTTTAATCTGAAATTCAATTTAAATGAGGAAACATAGAAAAGTAATTTATTATCCATCCAGCAAATCTTAGTTATGTATATACTATGTTTTAGTTACTCACTGTGAATACAACATGAACAAGTTATAGTTTCTGTCCACAGAAGACTTCAATCAGGGCACTGTTAGTAAATCAAGATTATGACCAAATCTGATTCATCACTTGCTTCTAGAAATTAAGTTCATTGGCAGAGAGCGATACTCATTTATTTACATATTGCCTATGACTGCCTGTATATTATATTGGTTGAACTGAAAACTTGCAACAGAAATTGTAGCTTGCAAAATCTGTCATGTTAGCTACCTGTTCTTTAAAAAAAAAAAAAAAGAAAATGGATTGCTGACTCCTTATATATATTCTAGAACTAACTTTAACTCTCGTGGCTTTGTATATTTTTTCTTAATTATTGCATTTATTTGTCTTATAATTTTCACTTATTTTTTTTACTAAAATGACTACAATATCTATATCTACTCAGACAATGGAGATTTTTTATTATTTTTCAATTTTACCATGAAAATAATTGCATGATATAATTTTACATGTTATTTTTCTTCTAGGTTTGAGAAAAACAAGGAATGCGACTATTCAGTTAGAGTTCAGCTATATTTGTGATACTTTGGAATTGTTCTAATTATATTTTGCTTTGTTTCAAAAGTTCTCAAAATGCTAATTTACCTTTATGAGTTTAACATGCTAAAGGGAATTAAAAAAATCATGGATATTATCATTGCCCAGTTGTACACACAAATGTAAAAGAGTTGTGATTTACAGAGGGGTTCAATTCATGGTTAGTGAATCTTACTTGGAAGATTCAGTAACAGAGTTGCCCTTCACTGCATCCCATGCAAGAATAAAACATTCATTAGTGGACTTCCATTAATTTTCTCCTGCCTCAAATTGCAAATTAACTATTTTGTACCTCCAAAAAGTGTGTGGCAAGAAACATAGACCAAGCTCAGTAATATTATTTACTAAATGAATGCAAAAGCCGGTGCTACTTTTTTTTCCAAGAATTAATTCTCTCAGTTGTTATAACTTTGTGCCACTGGAAGCCTCGATGATGGTCCTTACTTCTCCTTCTCCCATGGCTAAGGTTATTTTTGTACTAATCATAAATGATGAAGCAGGCAGGCAGGTCAGGAAGTTTGCCCTCCTTCTCCCCACTATCCCCAAGGCAAGGATTTCTTGAGATGTAATAAAACCAAGAGACAGGATTTGGAGGAGTTATTTTGTCATTGATAAAAGTCTCACCTGGCACCACTGCAATCCCAAAGATGACTGGATCCCCTATAGAGAGAAGCTCTGGCAGAAACAAAGGCCAGGAAAAGTATATCGAAGAAGAACACTAACTACCCTCAACACTTACCCCTGGCAACCATCCTAACAAGAAGACTCTTACTTGGGTAGATAACCCCACAGGAGGCAGGTTGAGAAAGTCTATAAAAGTCACCTGGGAACAAAGGGATAGTGCACATGTGTTGCCTGGTACATGCTACCTGAGTACTTGTTACGCTCAGCTCATCTTCCCTCTTGAGATGTGGACTTTCACGCTTGCATATTTTCACTCTGGTGTGTACTGGAACTTTCTCTGCCACTGAAGAGGGCTGGGCACATGTGCTCCTTGGGCCCAGGCACATGGTGCCAGCATGCATGCATTGACTTTATCTTTCCTGATGTAGACATTTTTGCTTTCATGCTGGCCTTTGAAGAAGCCTGCACTTTCTTGAATACATTATTCTCTCTTTTTCTCTCTTACCCTTTCCCTCCCTTTCCTCAGAATTTCCAAATGGAATTTGTTTTTACTTCACTGCTTGTCTCTTCTTGAAATTCTTTTCTGTGAGTGAAAACAATGAACCTAAAAGATCTGGACAAGATCTAGGACTGACTTTCTTTTCCTGTATAAAGTAAGGCTCATGGTCCTAGATCTCCTCAGCCATTTGTAGAGAGAGAAGACAGCAGATTCCCTTTTGCTGCTTCTTCTCACTTCACATAATCACCCCAGGGAAATACTCTCTCCAGCACACACTTCAGTGACAAGGCAAATGCAATTAGCTTGGGAATCCTGAAAAAAATCTCTAAACTCACTGTTTTTCTTTAAAAAATAAAAGAAAGAAAGAAAAGCACTTCCTGAAAGAAAAGGTGACTTCGGCTCTGAGTTCTAAAAAGAAAATTTCATGGAATGTAGAGACTTTGGAAATCTAAGAGATTTCATAAAGGAAATAAAAGCATAACAATTTTTTTTTCTCTGAGAACTGCGAGAGCTCAGCTGCTATATAGCTCTGAAACTCCACTCATTCACTCTGTCCTACATGTATTGTATTTCAATAAAATCTTAATAAACAGAATATTAAGGATTTGAAAAATTATACAATATATTCAATTTCTAACCCTGACATTTATTTTACTTTTATGAGATGATATCAGGACCAGTTTAATAAGTATAATAAACATAAACTCTGGCATTTATAACACTATTCACCAGATTAATATCAAATAATATTTTCTAAAAGTGCCATTTTAATAGGAATGAATAGATAAACAGATATGTCTTAGACTTACTCTACCAAGATTTCAGGAGTTTAATTTTTAAAAGCAAATTAACAGTCCAAATCAATATTTTCTCCATTAATTTTATACTCACTGAAAGAGCTTTACCAGATGTAGATAGCAAGAATATATTCTGGTATTGGACTGGTAAACGGTACCAGTAATGCCCATAAAAATGAAAATTCTTCCTATTATTTTAATAGTAACAATGACCCCTAGTTCACTATTATAAGTTTCTTTATAATAAAACCTTTTGTGCATGCATGAAGCTCTAATTGGTAATTAATATTATCCAATTTGTGTAAGAAAGGGAGTACTGTGATAACTTTTAATGTTAATTTTAACATGTTATCCCCTCACATTTCTTTTTCTTCTATCTTCTGGATAAGCTGTTTTAAGATGTTGATCATATAACAAAATAGATGCAATGTCGAAAAAAAGAAAAATAAAATTAATGGGTCCTTCTTAGAATGCAAGGCAAGAGAAAGGAGGTAAATATTCAGGAATTTGAGCCACTAAAGAGTCAAACTGCTACACTGCAGAAAATGTGCAGCTTATAAATCAATCAAAATTTAAATATTAAAAATTATCAACGATTATCCCAATCTATAGTAAAATATCATGTTCCTACATAGAATTATTCTAAATTAAATTTCGATACATATTATATATGGTATGGATATACATAAATAGGTAGTACCTTTATACTGCTGGTGATGTTAAAATTGAAATTCTGAAAATCAATTTTTCAACATTGATTATAGTTTTAAAACATGTATACATTGCAGAGCAGAAAATTTATTTTCACCATATAACAGGGAAACTGCATGTTACAAAGTTTAATATAAACAGGTATTTTATTATGGAATTATTTGTGACAGATTTTTTTAAATCAGTGTCCACCAATATACTTCAACGGAATGAATATGGTTCAACTGTATAGAATAATGTATTTCATACTTTTTAATATAAAATATTATTATAAATGTTTTGTGTAAAAGAAATTTGCATAACAAATATTTAATATGATGTGATTTAAGCATACATATGTATATAACTTCCAGAACATGCAAACATTATCCCATACTCTCTGGTTATATTTATATATTTTATACATAATAGAAAGGGACATTCTCACCAAATTGATAACAGAACTCTTCTTTCTCTGAAAAGAGGGAAATAAATTAAAACTCTTCAAGTATAGAAGTTTGGGTAATAACTCCTTGCTTATAAAATTATAAAAAACTTATGCTATGATATACTGCCATGTGGACAAAATCAAAATATGATGATGAGAACATTAGAATTTATTAAATATCTATTATATGCAAGTGTTTCATAAATTATATCTTACTTTAAATTTAAATTCCAATACACAATTTTAAAGCAGGTACTGCTAAGATAGAATTTTTTCAAATGATTGTTAAGGCTCAAATCAATTAATCTTACAGATAAAAAAAATTATCAAGTTGTTTCCAAAGCAATGCCATGAGTCTTAAATGCTTAAAATTTTCTCCGGGTGCATACAAATCTGTCAGTTTGAAACATGTCAACTATGTAGTACTGTTGCAATCTGGAAACATAAATGAAATGCAAATGACCTCTAGGAACTGGAAAGAAAAGACAATGGGGCCACAACCCAGCAGGCCTAATGAATCTCCCACCAAAACTCTAATCTTCGAAGAGGTCCTATGGTTCCAGATGAGGATTACTATCCTGCTGAAACTGATTTCATCTGATAGGTAGAGAGAGAGAGAGAGAGAGAGAGAGAGAGAGAGAGAGAGAGAGAGAAAGAGAGAGAGAAATGCATATACACAGAGACAGAGTAACAGAGACAAAAATAGAGAGACAGAGAGAGATCTCAAGATAAAAATTAGCTATGTTCCATCTGGACTTCTGACCAAGAGACTCAGACATACAGATGTATGTAATGTTAACTTGCTGTCTATGACTATTTGTTGTACAGGAATAAGCAAAGCTATATAATACTATGTAGTAAGTAATCCCAATAATTCAATTAATTAATAGAAAACAGTTACCTCTTTTGTTTTCCAATTCTATGTCACACGTGAATATTCTATTGTTGTAAAGGATAAGCTACCTAGAATTATATTTATGAATGAAGAATAAACTATATATCTCAGAACAATCAGACTTCACATTCTTACAATATGAGGTATTTGAAGGGTTGCACACCAGAGTTTACAAATATAGAACTGCTTACATAGAATAACATAGTAACAAACATAGTTACATACCTGATTGCAAGACAGCAAGGACAAGTGAAGGAGAAGATAAAATGTTTTGTGAAGCTCCTGCATCTCCCATAGTAACTTTAAAAAAATCTTACTCTGACATTATGAGAAATATATTATCAAGAACTTTGAATAGTCATTTGATATTCAAAAACTCACAACTTTCTTAGGCACACCCTGGTGACAGCATGCAGATGTGAGTATAATTCTGTGTAATAGGGAAACACATATTATTTTCACGCTATCTGTTCTCATCATTATAAGTCTCTTAGAGACTATGAGAGTCAAGAGAAGAAAATATATTACTAACTTGGATAGAGAGGTAATTCCAGAACCTGAAACTTTGATTCACTTTTTGAGCAAAGCACAGATTCCTAAGTCTTCCCACCTACATCTTGAGAGGAGTCTATACCATCATCAAATCTAAAATATCATTGGTTATAAAATTTGATATCACTTTACATATATCTAAATAAGAAAGTGACTCCAATTAATGTGTGATACAGCAGTAGATATATGACAGCACTCAGAGTGAAAAATTACATCTCAGAATTGTTGAAATATAATGACAACTATATTTCTTACGTGAGGATTCTGTAAATAAAATATATAGTGAGGTCTTATCATTATAATTTTGTCTCAAAACTCTTTAGATCTTCAGTATGATTGGTAAGCGCAATTATATATTTGAAAACATTTAGGTCATCTCAGTAACTTTTTGGGGGGGATATACGGGGTTGGACCACACCAAGGGGTGATCAAGACTTACTCAGTGGTATTCTGGGGTTATTCCTCTTTATGTGCTCAGGGATTACTCCTGCTATTGCTCAGGGGGACAGTATGTGGTTACAAAGATCAAACCTGGGTTGAAAGGAAAGGACCTTATCTACTGTACCAGTTTTCTGACTCTTAAAAAAATGTTCATACTTCTTTTTTTACTATATAAGTTACTTTAAAAAGCATGTATCAATAGTTGCTGTAGTTTATCCTAATACATTTGTTTCCAGGTAAGTGGGAGTAAAATTATTTTTAAAAAAGTAAAAAGAAAGAAAAGTAGAGAGAAAAAGAAAAGTTCAGCAACAAGCAAATTTGTAAATAAAAAAAGAAAGAAAAAAAAAAGACTGTATCTCCAAAGAGATGAGGCATGATCAGAAGGTTGAGTAAGCTTTTGTTGCTAGTTGATCATTTTGTTATTTCTTTTGTCTCTGAACAATAGGTGGATTCAAGTACACATTGGCATCTAAACTGGTGTATTCCTACAGAGATGACAATAGTAAAAAAAATTGTCCAGGAATTCCAAGCACCGTTGCTGATACTGCAGTATTTGTGGAACAAGGCTTTGACTGTCAGGTCTTCTAGAAGTACAATAAAGTGGGAAGAGGAAACCTACAACAACAACAAAAAGTCCCCCAAAAGTGCTAGTGATGTCAGCCCAAATACAAACATATCTGGCACACCTGGCATACTTCTGGTCAGAATAGTGTCTCTTCAGAAAGCCATAAATAACTGGTAATACTGGGCCATTGGCAAAGTGGTAATATTGGGTCATAGTACAGCAGGCATGGTTTTGGCAGGGAAGGGACCTGGCCCTCCTGAGATTGGCATCTTTTTCTCTAAAAAGTCAGTGTACCTATAATTTTTCACAGCTTGGTTTACATCTCTTTTGAGAACAGAGTATCTGCAATCAGACATGGTCTCCTCACTACTCTTTTCTTTGGGTGGGGGTCAACCTGGCAGCACTCAGGGTGCTACTACTCAGGTGGCTCTACGCTCAGAAATCGCTCCTGGCAGAGGTTCGGGGACCATATGGACGCCAGGATTCTAACCACCGTCTTTCTGGTTCTAAGGCAAATGCCCTACCGCTGTGCTATCTCTCTGGCCCCTCCTCTCTAACTTTTCTTTTTTTTTTTTTTTTTTTTGGTTTTTGGGCCACACCCGGTGACGCTCAGGGGTTACTCCTGGCTATTCACTCAGAAGTCGCTCCTGGCAGGCACGGGGGACCATATGGGGAACCGGGGGATCGAACCGCGGTCTGTCCTAGGTAACTTTTTAAAAAATTTTCTACCTTTCCTGTTGAAGAAGTTTGGGTCAAATTACTGATTTTTATAAATGTTAAGGAAGTACAAAGTCTTTAGCAACTTGTATTTTACTCTATGCATAAATCTTTTTTAGCTTGTTTGTTTTTGGGTCACACCCTGTGGCTCAGGGGCTATTCCTGGTTATGCACTCAGAAATCACTCCTGGCATGGGGGACCATATGGGAAGTCAGGAATTGAACCAAGTTCCATCCTGGGTCAGCCTCGTGCAAGCAAATGTCTATTGCTCAGGCCCCTATATCATCTTAAATATTATAAAAATCTTATTAAATAATAGCATTCCTATTAAAATATGAAAAATATGTACAGAGGGATTAAACAATATTCTACAGCTGAAAAAGGCAAAGTGAGAATTGAAATCCAAAATCTGGATCTAGAACCAAAGTTTCTAAACAAATTCTTATAACCCAAAGCTTCTTACCCAGTTTACTTTTCAAGTTTATTACTTCTATTACTTTGTAAATTTTCACTCCAATTCTTCTATGATAAAATTTTTCTCTCTAATCAAAACCAACATTTAGGTAATTTAAAATTTTAAGAGTTAGTTTCACCACATCATTGTCACAGGTTTAATGATCTTTTTTTTTTTCATAAATGTGATGCGTTAGGGTTGGAGCTATAACACAGCAGTAGGGCATTTGTTTTGCAGGCAGCAGATCCAGGACTGACCATGGTTTGAATCCAGACTTCCTCCTGTATGGTACCCAAAGCCAGGAGCTATTTCTGAGAACACAGACAGGAGTAACCCCTGAATATCATTGGGCGTGGCCAAAAAACAAGCAAATTAAAGTGGTGCATCATAATTATGTTTAGTTTTAAAAATACTGTGCAGCACTACTTAAAATCATTATTAATATGTATTTATTACTGAGATCAAATACTACAAATCAGTGGTCCTCGAACTTTTTAAACAAGGGGTCATTTCACTGTCCCTCAGACTGTTGGAGGGCCTAATTATAGTAAAAACAAAAACTATGAACAAATACCTTATATTGAAGTGCATATATCTTATTTTGAAGTGAAGGAACAAAACAGGAACAAATACAATATGTGGTTCATGGACCTCAGTTTGAGGACCATTGTGGGGTGGGGATTTTTTTGATTGTTTCTTTGTTTGCACAAATCAATCCAAATTCATGGAACCATATATGACTTTCCAAGAGCCTCCAA
>PVKC010010202.1:0-25949 GCA_004027635.1 Crocidura indochinensis
CTTGTGAGTTGTATGTGTGATAAATGAACGGCTGGACCATATAGAGTATAGACCTTACCTGTGAGAGAAACATTTAATTACATTTGCCATTCATCTTCCTCCTCTCTGGTGCTTTGCATGTGGCAGACATGCAGTATGGAACTAAGTTAAGCAGGAGGAAGCTTTGTTACATACTTGTTGGGGAATTTTATTCTTCCAGCACCCTTCCCTCTGGCTCTCCTGGGGTACTGGGGATGCATGCAAGAAAGGTTAAAGAGTCAGTGAGCAGGCCCTGGGATCAAGGCAACCACAGGGCTGGCTGGCTACCTGGGGACAAAAATGCTCTTTGTATGCTCACTCACTTCCCCTTACCCTGCCAGAGGCAAACATTCATTCATCAGGTCCTCTCTTTCCCACATCATAGCAAAGTCCAGATAAAAATGGGGGCTACTGGAGGCTGGAGTGATATCACAGCGGATAGGGTGTTTGCCTGGCACATAGCTAACCTGATTTTAATCCCCGACATCCCATATGGTCCCGGAGCCTGCCAGGACTAATTCCTGAGTGTAGAGTCACAAACTGTCAAGTGTGACTCAAAAACAAACAAAAAAGGAGGCTGTTGTGAGTGTTGACTAGGGTAAATGGCAAGAAAACTGATCCAGAGAGGAGAGAGAACATATAGAGCAAGGAAATGCTTTTGATAAAGAGAAGCTACATAGCATCCATATCCTCAGAGGTGAAGCTGAGCCTTAAAAGGGGATGGGGGGCAGGTCCCAGGGCAGGTTTTGGTTCTCCTCAGTAATAGAACCAGCCATCATTGACTGTTTACTATGCACCAGGCAATGAGTCTTCAGGGAACCTTGTCTCAGTCTCCTGGCATGAGTGTTCTTGCCAATATCATAAAGAACTCAGAGGAGTTAGTCAGCTTGTTTGAAGCTTCAGAGCTTGTCAACAGCAGCCCTAGGGTTGGATGGTAGGTCTGATTCCACAACCCTCTTCTCCTTTCTGTTTGGGCTTTGATGTCAGGGATAGAACCAAGTCCTCCCACACACCTCCCTCTCCCACATAGCCACATTGTAGACACCGTCCCCACACTGCTGGTCTCAGAGCTGGGTACTAGGAAGTGGGCACTCAAGGAGGAAGTTGTCCTGACCAGCAATGAGCTGGGAACACAGGGAGACTATCTACCTTAAAAAAAGTAGTAACACCTCTCAGGAGTGCAGGGAACAGGATCGCTCAGGAAGGGGATCCTCTGTGCCTAATGTCACCTCTTGAGACAAATATTCTGGAACCTTCCTTCCTGGCTATAAGGGTGGATATGTGCCACTAACCTTGCCACCCACATCTGTTTCCCCTGGAGGAATTAACAAGCAAAACCTAACCAGAAGGGCCAAAGCTGCGATTGGCAGAAGGAAGGAGGAAGTGGGCATGTGGGAAACCACATCTGCCCACAGTCACAAATACTGGGGTCTTCAGACTGCTGGTAATGGAGGTGGGGGTCCCTGGGTGCAAGTAAGGAAGAAAGAAAGGCTCTGAGTGCCACCCCAGACTGAGACCCAGTCCAGATGATAGTTTAGCAGAGCTTTTGACACTTCTAGAGATCTGAACTTAATACTGAGCTCTCAAGCAATTGTCTCCAGCTTTCTGGTCTCTATTTCCTCTTCTGTGAAAGAAGGACAAGAATGGAATATTCCAGAAGTTCCCAAACTTACTCGGCCTGCTACTTCCTTTTCCGGAAAAATGAACTTCTCAGTGTCTCCTCCACTGGAAATAGACTTTCTTTAAGTGAACTAGAAGAATGCACACACACAAACAAACAAACACACACAATTGCGCTCAGACCTCTGGATATCTTTGCATCTGGGGAAAAGGAAACAGTATCACCTCCACTATAAAACACTCATCTTTTCCCAGTCAAAGGGTTAGAACTTAGGGTGCAGGGGGAAATACCTCTACATCAAGCAACTTGTGCTTTCCTGGCTTTGTTCTCCCCAGGACCAACCTTCTGATGCTGAATTGGAAAATGACTTTGTCTCCTATCTCATCACTTTATCCTGGAACCAGTAGATACTCAGGAATTTGTGATTGAATCAGTAAATAGCAGGAGTTCAAATGTAGTTGAAGAAAAACAGAGGAGGGTTTAAAAGAAAGGAAAGGAAAGGAAAGAGAGAAAGAAGGATGAGGAAGGAGAAACAGGAACTACAGGAAGGTCCCAGACCCTGAGGTAGACTAGTTAGCCCTTCTGTTTCCATAAGATTTCATTCAAAATGTACTTATGTGAAACCATTATCTCCTTTTTCCCCTTTCAAGTTTTGGGGCCACACCCAGCAGTGCTCAGAGCTGGCTCTGCATCCAGGGATCAATTCTGGCAGCAGTCAGTAGACCGTAGAGAAAACTGGAGATTGAAGCTGGGTTGGCCTGATGCAAAGCAAACACCTAACCACTGTACTATCTCTCCAGCAGTCCTTTTTCTCTTTTCTTCTTTGAATTATAATATTCTTTCCCACTGACTTCCACTCAGATTCCAGAAAACATTCTATCACTCACCTATGGTCTTACATAGTGCAGTCTCTGAACCAACACCATTTGTTTCCACCTGACTCACTTGCACAATTGCCTCTAACATACGTTTTTGGGAAGAATGTCTATTGTTTGTTTTAAAAAATCCAAGGGGGGGGGGGCGGAGAGATAGCATGGAGGTAAGGCATTTGCCTTGCATGCAGAAGGACGGTGGTTCGAATCCTGGCATCCCACATGGTCCCCCGAGCCTGCCAGGAGCGATTTCTGAGCATAGAGCCAGGAGTAACCCCTGAACGCTGCCGGATGTGACCCCAAAACAAAACATAACAAAACAAAGCAAAAAAAAATCCAATAGGTATGCACAGCTCAGGCCCAGGAAGTTCTAGAAAGTGATATTCAAGGTCCAGTATATATCCACAAGTCTCTTTTGGAAATAAATAATTATTCTTGGGTATTCTTGGGTAGATTTTTCAAACTACCAGGTTGATAGGAGAATTCAATGAGATCACATACGTAAAGTGTTTAAGGAGTTTACGATTCGTATTTACAAGCAAAGAAAACCCACTCTAAACAGCTTAAACATGAAAGGAGGTGTAGAGACTCGAGTAGGTGGCCCAATAGGAAAGAATATCTAAAAGCCTTATACCCAGTCAATGAAAGAAAGACCAGCTTGAGCCCAAAGGAAGCAGCCTGCACCAGTGATGGGGTGAGTTTTCTATACTCAAAGGACAAATACCATTAGAAACCTGGCCAGAGTAGATATTCTAGTCTGAACACATGAACAGGCTCCCTTTACTAGAATTGAGCATCATGTATCACTCCTTCTCATTACTAGCAACCAATTCAAAGTCAAATGCATTCTTCCAGGTCAGGAGTCTATGCAATAGCTGCAAGGGAGGAAATATACTTGCCATGCATCAGGAATGCAAGCACCACTAGGTATGGACTAAAAACTCCTCTATGAATGCACTAACTAGCTGCATTAATCTATCCACAGAGCCTCAGAATAGCCCTACCAGAAGTTCTCTGTTTTCTATTGTTTTCTGTTGCACATTCTGAACTTAAACCTAAGAGGAGAAAAAGATGTTGGCAAAGGTTAAATCACAACTTCTTAGCAGAAGCAAAACTAAGATCATGGAAAATGAAAGGAAACTCTTCTCTAGAAACTTTAGCAAACTGTAGCAAGACTTTTCAGACAGAGACTCCTCCAAAGATATCAGAAAGGAACAAAAAATAGACCCTGTCATGTGAAAAGTAGTCTTAAAAATTAAAGGGCGAGGTGGTCAAATTTTAGCAGCAAGACACCAAAATGATGTACTCAGACCCTTGGCCCAGTTACTCAGAGCACAGTCCCTGAACCAGCAGCCCTGACATCACTGGGACAATGTCTGGGGCCATCACTGGGATCCTCACGCATACTTGCTGACTCAGAATCTAATCTCAACCAGGTCCCAGGTGAGTATGACATGATGGAGCTCGTCACATACCACCTCAGTCAGATGAGTGTAAAGAAGAATTCAAGAACCAGAAGTTGGGCCTGCCGAGATTTAGCATTTCTGTGAGTCTCTGTATGACTCAGGCTCCATGCCCCATGTACCCCTCTCTCTTGGTTCTCTTAGCATACCATTGAAGCACAGACTCTCAGGGTCTCATTGATGAAGAAATTGAAACCCAGACAAGAACTGTGACTTACCCTACACAATCGTGTCCACCCTGTCACCCTCCTCTCTACTCATTTCTTGAGTCACTCATAAGTCACCCCAAGAGCAAAGCGGTTCCCAAGAGGTCTCGCTTGAAAAGCAACTGTCACACACTACTATTCTAAGAGACCTTATGAAACTCTTCCTTGACTTTCAACAACCTGCTAAGATGAATAGGAGGGCATGGCTTTCAAGTCAACTATGCTGTTTCTGAAAATACATGACAAAAGCCCAAGAGTCCCAGTTTTGCTCCTTTAAGAGGGAGAAATAACTCTGAGATTCCAGAGCTGCTGCAAAGACAAAATGAGGGGGCATGAGTGATCCTCATGAAATCTGGCTGGTGAGAGATGGGTGAGCTGTTGGTTATTCTTCAGTGTAGCCCTGTGATATGCTTCATGCAGGGCTGCAGACAAAGCCAGCTCCTGGACAAACATGTGCATCTGTTCTCAACTCCATTTCCATGCAGGGCATGTGACACTGACCGTGATGAGATATTTACAATTTGGAAATAAACAGTCAGCAAAGCACTTGGTATCGGAGTTGCCTTCCTGGTTTTTGTTTTTTGTTTTTTTTGTTTGTTTTTAACCAATGAGCTACTTATTACACTTATTTCTATCACCACAGTGCTGTCCTGGTAACATTGATTCTGATTCCAGAGCTTGAGAAATCAGACAGTAGGTAAGGAGCTTGTCTTGCACACAGCCCAGCCAGTTTCCATCAACCACCCTGTATGGTCCCCCTTGAGCACAGCCTAGAGTGATCCTGATCACAGCAGATTTAACTCCAAGAAAAAAATGAAAGTGATTCTAGTCTGTGACTTTCAAGAGCACAGAGGTCACTGCAGCATGCCCTACCCCCAACCATGAAAAGTCTGTTATCAACGCCTCCTGCTCATCCAATTGACATGCATATAGGGACCTGTGCACGCGTGTGCAGACTGCCAGCCACTCAGATGGCTGCAGATACCCTGCCACCTGTCATACATCAGACATAGGGCTTCCACGACAGTGACAAGTGGGGAAGGAAATTAATAATAAGTTCTCGTGGTGGCAAGAGAAAAATCACCATCATTTCCGTATCCTCCCATCGATGGTAAATTACCTCCTGACAACAGAGTAACCTTCCCCCTGCCTCGCCTACACTCTCCACACACAGCAGGAATAAAGTGAAATAAAGATCCAGACGTGAATGCTTTCTCTGGCTAGTCCATTCTGACTAGGATTGCCAGAATGTCTGGAAAGTCCAAATGAACCTGAAGCTTTTGTCAATGCAATGAGGGGCAACAGGCCTCCTCCCTATCCCGAGTCCCCTGTCTGCCTTTAAATTCCTCCTCTATTTGATCCTTGCTGTCTCCACTAACCCCTCTCTGCATCCATCTCTCCTCTTGGCTTTTCAACCTGTATCACAAGAAGCAGGAAGGGAAATGGAGATGTTCTCAAAAAATGCTAATGGGAGATACCAATCCACATGAAAACTCAGCTTCTGGGACTCTCATCCTAGAGCAGGGATCAAAGACCTCATGAGAATTTAGGAAGAAATTTCCTGAATTCACAAAATCTGGCCTGCCAAGCTCTCAGGATTCCCAAACACTCCTACCCACAGTCACCCTTTAAGACAGGTGTCAGCAGGAAGGGGAGGATTGGCTTGACTAAAGCATGCTCGTGGGGGCACCTGCATCCTAAGTTTTGCCAAAAAAAAAAATGTCAGCCGAACAACCATTTGCAAGCCCAGAGTCCAAAGTGGTGTGGTGCCCTTGGCTCCTTCGGGCTGGCCAGATCACCCTAACTTTGACTTTGATGATTCAAGCATCTGTCATTCTCACTCCCCTGCAGAAGAGTGAATTTAAGAAAAAAAATAAAAAGATTTGACTTAAAAACAAAAAGTTGAACAAGTTAATTTTTCTAAATTTAAAATCTTTCAGAAAGAAACACAACCTACAGAAAGATAATTTTAAGCTATATTGAAGCTCCAAGATGACATCATGGGATTCTAATTATATAGCCTATGAGGCCATAGAGGCGAGCAACCTTCCTGGATCCAATAAAGAATTGCTCAGATACCCCACACAAACACTATGCCATTATGCCATCACTCAGGTATAAGAAATGTGCCAAGCACAGATCATCTGAGATTGGGAAAATCTTGACCTTAGGCAAGATTGAAGCTCTTCAGTATCACTGTTTACTCCAATTTTCTCTCTCCTTGAATACAGTTATTTCTAAGAACAGTACAGATTGTTGTGAGAAGACACAATTCACTGTGAGTCTATAAGACATCAAGTCATGACCTCTCCAGAGAAGGGCTGGCAATGATTTGAGGTAAAATCTGCAAACTCAGGCCCTTTGCTCCAAGTTATCTGTTTCTCTCTCGGTGGGGAGAAAAAGCAAAGGATTTATGAACAAGTTCCAAGAATCGTGCCTGACATGGAGCAAACTCAAAATCAAAGTTAGGCCTGATGACTGATATTCATGATGCAGGTGAAAAGACCAGGAAGAAGAGAAGAGAGAGGAAGAAGCACACACTCCCAAAAGCCTTTAGGGTCTAGGTATGAGGCTGTTTAATGCCAGCTTAGGTATGTAGCACGGTGGGGGGAAGCTCAGTCACTCCCTTTAATCATTTCTTCTGCAAATATGCATTCTGAGTGATGTGTCTGTCTCATGCATATCAGAAAACTGTTTTCAAAAGCACAAAATGTACATTGGGGGAGCTATTAATACAAATTTACATGTGTGCAAGTATGTTTAAACACCATCACACATTGTCCTATCATCTCTACAACGCCCAAGGGTTGATGTAATTTCTCCCCCTTTTGCAGCTAAGAACAAGTGAAGCTTCAGGGAAGGTAAAGGAATTTTCCAGAAAACAAAGCTCAGGGCTGAAATAATGATACTTCTGACTTCCCACCCAGATATTTTTTTGAGGGTCAAGGGGGTGAGATTGGGCCTCACCTGGTAATGCTCAGGGCTTACTCATGGCTCTGTGTTCAGGTCGTAACCCTGGCTGGCTCCAGGAACCATATGCAGTGATGGCCATTGATCTAACCAGCCCCAGACTTTTCCTCACCAAAACCTTTCCAGCTTCCACTGTCTCTTTGCTTGACTTATTTAGTTAAGTGCTGATTCCCAAGATGACTGAACGTTTCTAGGAGAAACAAGTAGAAGAGCTTCACCAAGGTCCAAGATAGGATCATTTTGAATAATTTATTTCCCTCCCAACCTCAAAGGAGAGCAAATTTGAGAAAGGAATAGGCAGTTCATCAGACCAGAAGCTCAAGAGAAGGGGTCCAAAAGGGACCTGAAAGTGTTTTCAAAGTGTCAATGAAACTAGCCATGGAGCCAAGGGAATTCTCTTGTTTTGTTTTGGGGCCACTTTAGGCACATTAGTGCACAGAGGTTATTCCTAGCTCTACACTCAAGAATTACAAATTACTGAACTCCTAGCTAGCTCTGGAGGGGGAGGTACAATGGGAGAGGGAACCATATGGGATGCCAGAGACTGAACTCCTGCTGAACTCCAGTAAGGCAAGCACCCTCCTGCTCTACTATAATTCTGGCCTGAAGGGAATTCACATTTAATGAACGCTGTAAAGGGGCTTTCTTTTACAAACAAACAAACAAAACATATTCAATGCTACAGCATCACAAGAGAGAAAGAGAGGTTTGATTACCCTCATTGTGTAGAAAATGTAATTTGGAGACTCAAAGAAGCAGAGTAACTGGCTGGAGAATATAAAATTGGAAGAGAAGGCCACAACAGAATTTTAATCGAGTTGCTACCCATAGCCTTTCCTGTGCTTATTACTGCCTTTATAAAATCACTTTTCAAAGCCCAATCCAAGACTCAGCATCCACAATGACAGCAGGAAGATGCCATAGTGAGAAACAACATAAAATTCCCAACATTGCCCCTAAGATACCCTGTGCATGTACTCTCTCCATCACTGTGGCACGCGCCCATGGCAGCTGAGATCCGGCATGCTAAGTTTGGCTTTTTTTTTTTTAATACCCTCTTTCCTGTAGACACATGGTAGGGATGTCTTTGCCAGTACATCCTTAATATGCAAGTTTCCCACATTTCTTCTGTCAGAGAGGGTGACAGCACTCTTTGGCTGGCCTTCTGCCAAGCAAGCAGTGGAAGAGAAAGAAGCCAGTGGGCAGAGAGGTGGCAGCTGGAACCAAAGGGATTATTTTTCCATTGAAGTCTCCAAAGCCAGTTTGCTCTCTAAGAAACTTATTGATTGTGGCTATTATGTTTTGCAAGCAGTCCTCTGGCCTACCTCTCTCATTAGCACTAATCATTTTCCAGTTGATTCTGTTTGCATTTCTAAAATAAATAATAATGTAACCTCTGAATAATGTTCACTTGACATTCTTTTTTCCAATATGTAATCACTGTTTATATCTGTTTCTTTTCTTCTTTCATTGACTCAAATAATCCCAACAATGAAAAAAAAATAGTGTGGCTAGCAACCGCTCCTCATTTATTCTTGGCTATTGGTAGGCCATAGATCATTCTTATGCTGAGAAAGAGGATTCATTCTTTTTCGAAGAGTATTTTAGCAAGAATGAATACTAAAATTTTAGCAAATGCTTTTTGTCATCTATGAAAATGAGAGCTATATTTAACATATTGATGACATCTGTTAATAGATTTTCTAATAATAAAGCCATAATAGATTTCAAGGATGAACCTTCATGGATAACAATCCATTTTTTTAAATATTTAAGAGTTTCCATTTGCTGAAAATTTATTGAGGATTTTTTTTTCTGTGTTTACAAGTGAAAGAAGACTAGAGCTTTATTTCTTGTGCTTTCTTCTGTCAGAGATGTGTGTCTAGGTTAGTAAGTAGAGGACAGAGCAGAGACTGGATACTTCCCTCTCACCCCACACTATGGTATAGAGAAATGTTTAGAGAAACAAAGGATCATTTAGCCTGGAGATTCTCCTGATGGGTCTGAAAAATTAAATCATTTCCTTTTTGGCTCTTGGTCTAGACCAGAAAACTACAGCCTGCGGATCTGCCACCTGGTTTAATAAACAAAGTTCTACTGGAACACAGCCCTGCCTGCCCACTTCCTGGCACAATGTTGTTGGCAGCTTTCAAAGTTGAGTTGTTGTTACAGAATGCCCACCAACCTAAACATAGACTTTGTCCCTTTAAAAACACATTTCCTCACCCTTAACTTAGACATGCTCTTTTTAATGATAGACAACTTGGTGGAGTTTCTGGTTTCTGACTTTCTTTTTTTGTTTGTTTGTTTTTTTGTTTTGTTCTGTTTTTAGGCCACTCCCGGCGGTGCTCAGGGGTTACTCCTGGCTATCTGTTCAGAAATCGCTCCTGGCAGGCACGGGGGACCATATGGGACACTGGGATTCGAACCAACCACCTTAGGTTCTGGATCGGCTGCTTGCAAGGCAAACACCTCTGTGCTATCTCTCCGGGCCCGGTTTCTGACTTTCTAATCAGTACCAAGAGCCATGATCAGGGGCCCCAACAGCCATGATCTGAGTTATTTTAAGTGAATGTACACAATCACTGATGATTATCCTTTTTTCACTGTGCAGAAGATGGAAGCTAAGAGATTAATTGTTTGCCAAGATCAGAAAGGCAAGTGGAAAGCTAAAAATCTATGTGTATCTGTATCAATACCATTCTGAAACTATTTCCTATCTCTCTATTTCCTTTCTTGTTCCCAATTCACATGTTATATATATATAACATATATATTCATATATATAACATATATATTCATATATATATAACATATATATTCACATGTTATATATATTCATTTATATGTGTTCTTTATCTAGATCTATTTCTTTTATATAGGAATTTGTTAAAAAGCAATTAGATTTTATTGAGTTTTTATTTATTTGGCTTTGTCCCACTTCACAGGACTAATTCTAAGAATTAGATGCTAGTTCATATATTCTACTATTATTCTGCATCTATACAAAAAAGACTGTGCATTCTAATGTTCTATTCTAATTCTAGATTCTTTCTTCTACTAACCTTAGGCTTCTCTTACATTTTTCCTTATTCTTGAGTGAAGATGTTAATTCTTATCAAGATAATTCTGAGTTAATTATAGTCTCTTGATAGTCAATAGCTCATAAGACTATAAATTTAGGATGCTGATGTGCCATTACCTCACAAGTTGTTATCAACAATTTACCATCAGCTCTACTAATTAACCTAAAATGAAAGTCTTTTGTTTTCCTTGATTATACTTTCTTATCCAGAGATCATTGTAGATTTCCATGCAATTTTGAGAAGTAATAGACTCCATCTATCCTTTCTCCATTTTCTTCCAAAGATAACATCTCCCAACAATATTGTCGAATATCACCGCCAGAATATTGACATTGATGGAATTAGGAGCCAGCACATTTCACATGGACTCCCTCCTGTCGCCTTTTTGTAGTTACACCCACTTTCCTCCACCTCCACCCTCTCCTCTCTCCTGGCAATCACTAATCTGTTCTCCATTTCTATAATTTTGACATTTCAAAAATGTTATATAATTGTAATCGCACAGTATATAATTTTGAGGGCTGCCCTCTTTTAGTTGCCTTAATTCTCTGGTTCATGCAGTTGTGTGTATATCGAGTTCACTCTTTTCTATTGGGGACGAACAATACTTAGTAAAGATACACCAAAGTTTGTTCAGCCATTTACCTACTGAAGGGCATTTGGATGGTTTCCAGTTTTGGGTGATCGGAAGAAAGCTGCTATAGAATTCTGTGTGAATGCTACAAACTATGAAGTTCTCATTTCTTTTCTTTTAATTGAAACTATTATGATTTACATAATTTCTTGATATTCAAGGACAAGTACTCAAGGACAAATGTCAATTCTCTAGTACAATACTCAAGTACAAATGCTGAGCTTTATATAACTACTGCATATCTAGTTGGATTTTTTAAGGAACTGTCAAAATGTTTTTCCAAAGTGGCTACACTATTTTATATTCCCACCAAAAATCTGAGTGGTCTGGTTAAACTGTATCATCACCAACATCTATGCTGACATTTTTTATTTTCACCAATCTGCTAGATGAGCAGTAAGATCTCATCATGGGTTATACCCGTGCATGACTTGGATGTGTAACTTAGGATACCTTTTCATGTATTAATTTCATGTACTCTTCAGTGGAATGAGTTTATCTGTTTATATCTTTGCCCATTTCTGACCGAATTGTTTGGGATTTATTTTTCCAGTTAAATTTCAAAGGTTCTTTATATGTCATACATTGATGAGGCAAAGAGCCCCTTCCCTGCTCATATTTCAAATAGGATAACTTCAAGCAGCTAACATGGGAAGCAGGAGCAGCTAAGGGGTAGCTGAGTCTGGAAAACATACTCGTGAAGAGCATTAAGGATGTCCTTGAGATGGTCAGTGCCTTGCTTTATAACCTTGGTAATCTGGGATTATTTCTCCCAATGTGCTCAATGTTTTTAGGTGGTTCAGACCCTGCTTTGCAAAAATAACGTGCCTTGGAATTTCTGCTTCTATACTCTCCTGCTAGCTGCCTGCAAATGCCCCAACCTCCATCAGATATTCTATGAAATGGATCTTTTGACATTTCTTTCTGAATCCAGTATCAGAGCTCAACTGAGTCCACTAGTGTAATATACCAATGTTTTCCCATTTCTCAAGGCATGTTACTTATTTTTTTTCCTGGGCTTCTGGGGGAATTTTCACAATAAACTACCAGTCCTTTGCAGATAAATGCTTTGCAAATATTTGGTACCAGACCTGATGGTTCAGTGCTTGGACATGGTAATGGAATGAGTGTTGCTGGGGTGTAGCAGTGGCCAGGGGTCACCAGGACCACACTCAGCTCAAGGGACCAGGTGGTGATGGAAACTGAATTCAGGACTTTGTGTATACAAGGTATCACTCAAGTCCTTTGAGCTTTCTCCCTAGTGCTGTATTTTGTCTTTTAGTTATCTTAACCATATTTCACAGAGCAGCAGTTTTAAATTTGGGGACACACCAGAAATGCTCAAGAATTACTCCTGGTAGGCTCAGGGGACTACATGGGATGCCAAGGATCAAACCCAAGTAGGTCACCTACAAGGTGAGCACCCTATACAGTCCTAGCTGTTTTAAATTTTGATGAGGTTTTATTTATCAACTTTTCCTTTTATGAATCAAACTTTTGGTGTTGATTCTAAGAACACTTTTCTTGGACCTAGAGTCCCAAGATTTTCTCCTCTTTATTTTTTTAAAGTATTTTTTTTTCACATTTTACAAGTCTGAATCTACTTTGAATACAGTGTGAGAATCAGGCCAAGATTTTCTTTTTCTTCTTCTTTTTTTTTTGTTTTGTTTTTGTTTTGGGTCCTACAGGTACCTCTCACTGAATATTTACTTCCTCTGCAAAAATGCTTTTGTACCTTTATCAAAAATCAGTTGACATTTCTGTGTTCTTTATTCTATTAATAAATCAACTTCATTCAGTCTTGATGATTGTAAATTCATAAAACAGATTCTTCCCACTGCATTCTCATTTTTAAAATTGTTTTAGCTATTCTACCTCCTTTGCCTTTTCATATACATTACAGAATAATATATAATTGCTTCCTACAACAATTTTAAATTTCAATCCATGAACATGGTACGTACTTTCAGCTAGATCTTCTTTAAATCAGTTGGTGTTGGTGTTTCATAGTTTTCAGCATATTTCAGGTTTCAATAAATTTACACCTAACTTGTTCTCATACTCTCTCTCTTTTACTCTCTCGCTTTCTCTCTGCTTTTGTGCTCAGAGATCACTCCTGGAAGTGTTCTGGGATCAAACCTGATTAAAGTAAGCATTTTAGTTATTGTATTATCTCTCTAGCCCAGTATTTCTCCTTTATCAAGTAATTGTAGAAGATTTACCTTTTCAATATCAACTTTCCCATGTTCGTTTCTAGTATAGAGAAATACATATGAATATCAATATTTATCCTATACCCAACTCCTTTGACATACTCATTTTTCAGTTTAGGAAGTTTGGTAGATTCCTTGGTATTTTTTACACTGACAATCATATCATCTGTATAAAGGTCATTTTTGTTTGTTTTTCTGGGGGGCCACACCCATTTGGCACTCAGGGGTTACTTCCAGCTATGCACTCAGAAATCGCCCCTGGCTTGGGGGCACCATATGGGACACCAGGGGATGGAACCTCTGTTCGTCCTAGGCTAGCACTTGCAGGGAAGATGCTTTACCTCTAGTGCCACCTCTCCGACCCCAAAGGTCATTTTTATTTCTTTCTTGTATGTATGTCTTTTAATGCTTATTCTTACTATATTTCAGTGAATATTCAACACTATGTTGTATATGTATCAGGGTTATTAAGGAATGTATTTAATTTTTTTAGTGTTTAATTTTTAAATTATTGGGCAGAATAACCTTTGTTATTAACTTCTAGTTTTATTTCATTTTTATCAGAAAAAGTTGAAAAAAGTTGAAATAAAAGCAAATATTTTTTTGTTTAAAGGTTACGTTTAAGACAGCAAGTTAAATAAATTTTCCTAGTCCCTCTCCTGCTCTCTATTTCCCAGTCTTCATTAACAAAAGTTGGATCAATAGAATTATTTTAAAGCACACTGTTTTCCATTCACCCTGTTTTTGATCTGTCATCTACCTTGTTTTGTTTTGTTTGGGGGCCACACCCAGTGACACTCAGAGGTTACTCCTGGCTATGCGCTCAGAAATCGCTCCTAGCTTGGGGGACCATATGGGACACCAGGAGATCAAACCACAGTCTGTCCTAGGCTAGTGTGGGCAAGACAGTGCCTTACTGCTTGCGTCACCACTCCGACCCTGTCATCTATCTTTTAATTAAAAAGTTTACTTTTAGGGACTGGAGTGATAGTACAGTAAATATGCCCTGCATATGACAGACCCAGGGTGTGACCCCCAGCATCACACATGGCACCCTAAGCACTGCTGGGCATAATCCCTGATGTGAAGAATCAGGAGTAACCCTTGAGCATGACCAGCCGTGGCCCAAAGACTAAATTTTTTAAAAGGTTACTTTTAGGGGCCGGGCAGTGGTGCTGGAGGTAAGGTGTCTGCCTTGCCTGTGCTAACCTAGGGCAGACCACGGTTCGATCCCCCAGTTTCCCATAGGGTCCCCCAAGCCAGGAGCAACTTCTGAGCGCATAGCCAGGAGTAACCCCTGAGCATCACCAGGTGTGGCCCAAAAACCAAAAAAAAATAAATAAATAAAAATAAAAAGGTTACTTTTAGAACATTTACTGTTCACAGAAAAATTGAGGTACAGAGATCTCCCTATCTCTCCTCCCATTTACATCATAACCAAGACCCCCACCAAATTTTCTATGTGATAATTTCTGCCTTCTATCTTAACATAATTATAGCATTTGGACACAATATTATAATTACTTAAAGTAGGGGGTCTCAAACTCAATTTACTTGGGGGTCGCAGGAGGCAAAATCAGGGTGATCCTTGAGTGCAAAGTCAGTAGTAAGCCTTGAACATTGGGGGGTGTGACCCAAACAACTAAAACAAAACAAAACAAAACAAAAAAGATTCCTCTAGGGCAGGGCCACAAAATGTTGTACGGAGGGCCAGAAACCCGCGGGCCTCGAGTTTGAGACCCCTGATTTAAAGTGTTCCTAGAATACTATAATTCCTCCATTCTCAAATGCCTAATATTGAATCTTAGTCGGATAAAGTACATCTTCAAATAACTCTTCTTTTGGTGGTACATTTTCAAAGCCTTTTTTATATCTAAAAAATGTCATTCTGTTGCCATCACACATAAGTGAATGCTCGACTGAGAATCCAATATGTCAATTCTATTTCCCATCAAAACTACAGTCACCATCGAGCTGTCTGAAGTAATACACTCCTCTCTGCAAATCTCTCTCTCTCTCTCTCTCTCTCTCTCTTTTTTTTTTTTTTTTGGTTTTTGGTTTTCGGGTCACACCTGGCAGCACTCGGGGTTTACTCCTGCCTCTACGCTCAGAAATCACTCCTGGCAGGCTTGGGGAACGATATGGGATGCCAGAATTTGAACCACCATCTTTCAGTGTCTAAGGCAAATGCCCTACTGCTGTGGTATCTCTCCAGACCCAAATATCTCTTATCTGCCAATAAAGAGGTTCTGTTGGTCCTGCTCATTCCCACTTAAAAGATAATCAAACCTTCTTTACAAGCCAAAGTTGGTGGTCAGGATAATGTGCATAGCATCAGACTTAATACACAAATGCTCATGCCCTGCATTTTATTGTCATGAAACAGACTTCCCCATGCCCAGTTCTCATGCTCATCTTTTCTGGTCTATCCTATGCATCTTATACAAGCAACACTTTAAGGTACAATTTCGACCTCCCAACTTTTCACTACATAAAACAGTGTACAAGTTACCTGCCTTTGTCTTTCAAGTATTCTGAGTGATTACAATAATTAGGAGTTCCTTCTGTTTGACCAGAAACACAGCAGACATTTGGGGCCTTCTCTCTGCTGTCCTATGGCCTGGAATTTGATCCTCTGCGCCATTGTTCCCTGAAGGCTCTTCTTTAGAGGACAGCAGTCTGCCCACAGGCAGTAAAGCTAGTTTCTGCTGTTTGACTTGAAACACAGCAGACATCTTGGCCATCTCTCCACTGTCCTGTGGCCTGGGATTGGATCCTCTCTACTGTTGTTCCCTGAGGGCTCTTCTTCAGAGGTGAGCAGTCCCGCTAGCAAAGGGTGGAGAGGAGCAGCAGCCACGCACATCTTCTAGCCATTGAACACCACCACAACACGTAGAAAAATCCACACTACAAGCGTGACAATGGAGGAAACAAAGTAGGCCAACACCAGGCATAAAAAATGAAGATGGCAACACTGATGACCCGGAAACTGACAACCACCTAGTTAGTCTCTCAGATAAGTATTTTAGAGAAGAAATATGGAGGATGTTCATAGAACTCAAAGAAAGCATACATAGAGTTGAATGGAACACAAATAAGAATTAAGAGGATAAGAAGACAGAAATCAGAAAATTCCAAACTGAAATCAAAGGTCTGAAAAACTCGTAGGAAGATGAGACCCTCAATGGAAAGCCTCTCCAACAGGGTAACAGCAGCTGAAGATAGAATCAGTGAGCTAGAAGATGAGATGCAGAACAACTCCATACAGCAGAAGAGATTGGAAAAGAGCCTTAAAACACATTATCAGAAAAATTACTCAAAGAATATGAACAGATGAAAATAGAATCTTTGGTAAGCTCAACAGAAACAACTTAAGAATCATTGGACTCCCAGAGACTCAGAAAGAAAATTCTTAAGAAAAATCACCAGTCAAGGATATCATTGAAGAGAATCTCCCAGAGATAATGACTGCCTGCAACAAAATTCTGCATGCCAAAGAGTATCAGCTGAAAAAGACCTGAAGAAAAACACCCCAACACAAATCCTAGTCACAATGACGAATTCCACAAATAGGAATAGAATACTAAAAGCAACAAGATCAAAACGGGAAATTACATTCAAAGGAGCATCCTTAAGATTTACAGCAGACCTGTCACAAGAAACCCTCAAGACCCAAAGGCAGGGAGCCGGGAGGTGGCGCAGGAGGTAAGGTGCCTGCTGCCTTGCCTAGGATGGACCACGGTTCGATCCCCCGGTTCCCATATGGTACCCCGTGCCTGCCAGGAGCGACTTCTGAGCGCATAGCCAGGAGTAACCCCTGAGCGTCACTGGGTGTGGCCCAAAAAAAAAAAAAAAGACCCAAAGGCAGTGGTAGGCAGTAGTGACAAAACTCAATGATATGAATGCTTCGCCTAGATTAGTGCACCCAGCAAGACTCACTTTCTTTCACATTTGAAGGAAGTATATATAGCTTCAAGGATAAATAACAGCTCAGAAACTTTGCAAACTCAAAACCAGCCTTAAAAGAAAAATTGAAAGGTCTACTTTAAGACAAGACTGACCAATAGACACACCAAACGTCTACATAAAAATGACACTAAATCCCATGACAATTATCACTCTCAATGTCAATAGAATAAATGTACCAGTTAAGAGACAAAGTGGCTAAATGGAACAAAAAACTGCATCCAACCTTCTGCTGCCTACTTGAAACACACCTGAATAGTCAGAACAAATATAGACTTAAATTCAAAGGCTGGAGGAAAATCATCCAAGCAAACTTTAGACATAAACTTTAGACTCAGAAAGTTGTAAGGAATCAATTAATCTTTGATAAAGGGGCAATAAATGCAAAAAGGAACAAGGAGAGCCTCTTCAACAAGTGGTGTTGGGACAACTGGTCAGCCATTTGCAAAAAAAAAAAAAAAAACTTACATCTAACACCCTGCACAAAGGAAAAATGCAAATGAATTAAAAGCATTTATAGGGGCCGGAGAGATAGCGCAGTGGTAAGGCGTTTGCCTTAAATGCAGAAGAATGGTGATTTGAATCCTAGCATCCCATATGGTCCCCGAGTCTGCCAGGAGCTATTTCTGAGCATAGAGGCAGGAGTAACCCCTGAGTGCAGCCAGGTGTGACCCAAAAGCCAAAAAAAAAAAAAAAAAGACATTTATATAAGACCTGATTTATATATTATATGCCTTATGAGGTATAAGGTATATAGAACAGCATAGGTAAAACACTCCATGATATAGAAATTAAAGGCATCTTCAAGAAAGAAACAGCATTCTCCAAACAAGTCAAAGCAAAGATACACAAATGGAACTATATGAAGCTGAAAAGCTTCTGTACCTCAAACAAAATAATGCCTAGGATACAAAAGCCACCCACAGAATGGGAGACACTATTCACCCAATACCCATCAGATAAGGGGTCAATAGCTAACATACACAAAGTACTAACAATTTAACAAGGAAAACATCTAACTCCGGGGCCAGAGAGATAGCATGGAGGTAAGGCATTTGCCTTTCATGCACAAGGTCATTGGTTCAAATCCCAGCATCCCATATGGTCCCCTGTGCCTGCCAGGAGCAATTTCTGAGCATGGAGCCAGGAGTAACCCCTGAGCACTGCTGGGTGTGACCCAAAAACCACACACAAAAAAATATCTAACTCCATCAAAAAGTGGCGAGAAGAAATGAACAGATATTTCCTCAAAGAAGAAATACTATTGGCCAAAACACACAAAAATTGCTCCACATCACTAATCACCAGGGAGATGAAAATCAAAACAACTATGAGGTAGCATCTCACACCACAGAGACTCGCACACATCACAAAGAACAAAAACAACCAGTGCTGGCAGGGATGTGAAGAAGAAAGGAATTCTTATTCACTGCTGGTGGGAATGCTGTCTAGTCCAGCCTTTATGAAAAACAATATGGAGATTCCTCAAAAATTGGAAATTCAGCTCCCATATGATCCAGCTATACCACTCCAAGGGATATACCTTAGGAACACAAAACTACAACTCAAAAATCCCTTACTCAAGGGCTGTAGAGATAGCACAGTGGTAGGGCTTGCAAGTGGAGGACCCAAGACAAATGGTGGTTCAAATTCCGGAACCATATGGTTCCCCAAGCCTGCCAGGAGCGATTTCTGATTGTAGAGTCAGGAGTAACCCCTGAGCACTGCCGGATGTGGCCCAAAAACAAAAAGAAAAAATATCCCTTACTCATACCTATATTCATTGCAGCACTATTTACAATAGCCAGACTCTGGGAAAAAAAAAAAAAACAAGATTCCCTGCAACAGATAAATGGCTAAAGAAACTGTGGTACATATATACAATGGAATATTATACAGCCATCAGGAGTGATGAAGACATGAAATTTTCCTATACGTGGGTATACAAGGAATCTATTATGCTGAGTGAAATAAGTCAAAGGGAGAGACACAGAAGTGTCTCACTCATCTATAGATTTTTTTAAAAATAATTAAAGACATTATTAGAATAATGCCCAGAGACAATAGAAATGAGGACCAGAAAGACTGCCTCACAACATGAAGCTTACCACAAAGAGTCATGAGTGCAGTTAGGGAAATAAATACATTAACAACTATCATGACAATCTTTTTTTTTTTTTTTTTTGGTTTTTGGTTTTTGGGTCACACCCGGCAGTGCTCAGGGGTTACTCCTGGCTCCATGCTCAGAAATTGCTCCTGGCAGGCACGGGGGACCATATGGGGCACTGGGATTCGAACCGATGACCTTTTGCATGAAAGGCAAACGCCTTACCTCCATGCTATCTCCCGGGCCCCCTATCATGACAATCTTAGTGAGAGAAGAAGAATGCCTGTCTCGAATACAGGCAGGGATTTTTGAAGGGGGACTTTGGTAATTGGGAATGTTGCACAGGTGTATGGGGGGTATTCTGTTTATGACTGAAACCAAACTACAATCATGCTTGTAATCATGGTGCTTAAATAAATATCTTATTTAAAAAAACAGTATAAAAGATAATAATTAGGTTTCTTCCCAAAACAGACTCTCTTTCTTTCTCTCTCTCTTTCTCTCTATTAAGATTCTGATGATCCAAATCTACAGAACTGATAGGGGCTTTTTTGTTTGTTTTTTTGTTTTGTTTTGTTTTGGTTTGGTTTTGGTTTTGGTTTTGGGGCCACACCCAGCTGTGCTCAGGAGTTACTCCTGGCTATCTGCTCAGAAATCGCTCCTGGCAGGCTTGGGGGACCATATGGGATGCTGAGATTTGAACCACCTTTGGTCCTAGATCAGTTACTTGCATGGCAAATGCCCTACCACTGTGCTGTCTCTCCCCGGCCCCTAGAACTGATAGTTTTTAAAAAGTGCTTTATTTGTAAGCAGAAAGAACCTGTTTACTACACAAATTTAAGTCAATGTATCTCAGATTATAATGAAAAATAACAAAATCTTCACATGGCTATTATTTTTGATGACTGTTTTTGGAGGTGAGACGTGAAGAGGGCAAACCTAATCAAGACCCATTGGCCAAATATTAATGGAGATTTTACTTGAAAATCCAGTAACTGGTTACTTGTTCTCAGTGTGGTTCATAGAGCTCCTCCTAATTCTATTTTCTTAGGCATTTGAGAGCAGTTAAAAGTGCTACAGAGACAAATAACCAACAGTGATTTTCAACCTTATAGCAAAATGAAGTCTTGCTATAAATCAATGAAGTAAGGTTTTGGAGCACTACAGAGTAGAAACACCTTCTATCCAGGGGTCTCAAACTCGCGGCCCTCGAGCCACAAATGGCCCTCCATACAACATTTTGTGGCCCTGCCCTAGAGGAATCTTTTTTTGTTTTGTTTTGTTTTAGTTGTTTGGGTCACACCCCCCAATGTTCAAGGCTTACAACTGACTTGCACTCAAGTCAGACTTGCACTCAAGTCAAGACTTGCACCCCGACTTTGCCTCCTGCGGCCCCCAGGTAAATTGAGTTTGGGTTGGAGGGATAGCACAGTGGTAAGGCTTTTGCCTTGTCCACAGCCAACACAGGATGAACCCCAGTTTGAATCCCAGCATTCCATATGGTCCCCTGAGTCTGCCAGGAGCTACTTCTGAGGGTCACCAGGTGTGACCCAATCCCCCCAAAAAATGAAACACTGTCTGTACAGACTAGAAGTGACAGTTTAGTGGTGGAAGGTCTTCAACACTTCAGTAGCAGTGAGGTGCAGAAATGACATATATAAAAGCCATACAAGCTAATACTACTATAGTCATGTTAAATAAACAGCAGTTTACAGGGTAGGAAGGAATCTGGGGACATTGGTGGAGATAAGGTCACACTGGTGGTGAGGCTGGTGTTAGAACACTGTCTACCTGAAACAACTGTATTATGAACAAGGCCGCCAATCACAATGTTTGAAGAAAATTAATATTTTTAAAATAAAAAAAAGAGAAATATTTCCCCTAACCTAATCATCAAATGACAGTGTTTCAATTGTTCCATTTTAGTTCCTCATAGTCACAGATGGAAAGAAGCAAGAAGAATTTCACAGCTACTCCAAGTTCTGAAGCTCAAACAGCACCACTGCATCAAGATGACCTTGTGAGTTAGCAACTCTGGCTAATGCCCTTTCACTAAGGAAGTCCACATGGGGAGATGGCTGAGAGCCATCCTCACGTTTGAAATGATGCATTCTTCATAACAGTCCAAATTGGAAAGGGTTGAAAAAATCCATCACTGAACTGGTGGTCTAATAATTCATGACATGTCCACACATCATTTTCTTTTGAATACAGAACACGAAGAGCATTTTACAATGCTCAAGGTCCCTTGAGATGGGAGAGGGAGGAATTCAAATATGTAAATAGGAACGATCTGAACCCCTAATCACCTACGAGAAAACTGAACAATCAAAACAAAGCCCCCCACTCTCCATTAGGCCACAATGGAGTTGAATGAACAAATATTCTCAGAAAACGCAAAGTGGAAAATATGGGTTTCATCTTTTTGAGGGGTGGGAACAACAGGAGTGGAAGAAAAACCTTTTGGAAGGTTACCAAAGGAGGCATGGGAAGTGGGTAGGTGGAGAACGGAAGTGATTCTAAGACTTTTAAAAAAGAATACTTCACTTTCTTATATTTTTGAACCATGTGAATAGATTTCAAAAATACATTTTTAACACACTCTAATTTTTTTTTATTTAAGAGATTTGGGATGTGGAGGAGGAATATGTATGACCGAGATTGGTTTGATTTAATTTTAATTTTCTGTGCCTTCTGGGTCCCTGCAGTTTGCTATTTCTCCAATGTGCCCATTAGGAAGCAGTTTCTTGCAGTAAGGAACATGGGGTGAGCCTACTCATCTATATTGTTAAGAGGTTCTGGACCAATCTGTGATGTTCCAAAGACTGGCTGTATCGGCTTTCTCAAAAGTACAGATTAACTCCCCAGTAGCTCTCCAACCTGACTGCTCAGTACAATAACCTGGAGAACTCTAAGCAGTGAGTATTGCTCTAATACAGCCATGCAATGCCCTGAGATTTTTCAAAGTTCCCCAGAATCTAACACATAGCCATGAGTGCCAAACTCCTGGTTTAAAATATCTGGTATGAAGCTCCCCTCTCTTTTCTCTAAAACCAGGCTCCAGGCACCTGTGTTCCTGCAGGTTTGGGGCCAGTAGCTTCAGGTGAGCCTGCTCTCTTCTCCACAAACAACCTCTACATTTTGTCCCAATCAGCACAACACACCAAGACACCAGCATTTGCAAAGGCCCAGCTCAGAAAAATCAACTCTGTTCAAGAGATGTCAGCAACAACTTTCCTGACAAAAATCTCCAGTTCATTCCTGAGAGTTCATTCCTGTCATGCCAGCTGCCTCCTTCTTTTCCTTCTCCCCACAATCTCAAGGGCCTCATTAGGAAATCACACTGACTTGTGACCCCTGCACCCCAGCACCCAGATTCTCATCACCAAGAAACAATGCAAGAAGGACAAAGCACACCTGCAAACACAGGTCATCCCTGGAGGTAAGGGATGATTTATAAATTTTGTAAATAATGATAAAAAAAAACTCTGTGAAAGTAATTCAGACAACAAAGACAAAAGCATTTATCTGGGGCTGGAGAGATAGCATGGAGGTAGTGTGTTTTCCTTGCATGCAGAAGGACAGTGGTTCGAATCCGGCGTCCCATAATGGTCCCCTGAGCCTTCCAGGAGCAAATTCTGAGTGTAGAGCCAGGAGTAAACCCTAAGCGCTGCCAGGTGTGACCCAAAAACCAAAAAAAGAGCATTTATCTGAGAGAAAGCAAGTTCTTGGAATCCTCAAGTCAACAGAGCCAGGGCCAGGAAAATAGCAAGAGGGGTCGGGGTGCAAGTTCTGCATATCCAAGACCCAGGTTCTATCCTGACCACTGCTTGGCAGTGGTGCTCCCAGCACCACGAGGTGTGGCCCTTAAGCACCACCATTATGCACCAGAGGTGGTGCCCAAACCTTTGATTACTTCAGGGTAGGCCTCTAGAAATAAAAAAGATAATAAGAGTCAGTACAATAAACACTATCTTTCTATCACAACAGCATTTATTCCCCAAAGAAAGTGCTCTGCATAAGCACCCTGACCCTGTCCAGACTAGAGTGTGGTGCTGACTGCATTTCAGGAAGCGCCCGGGAGTCAAATAAGCAGAAGTGCATAGTTTTTTTAACGTCCTAAAATGGAAGAAAGATATTCCCCTCCCCCAACTGCTCAAAACCAACACTTCTCTTACAATTGGAAGACAAGATGTCCCTAGAAGTATCTAGGGATAAATTTCCTTCACACCCCCCACTAAGGCCACCTAATCCTGTTTCTCTACTGGTGAAGTAACTGGAATAAAATTTAAAGTATTGGTACTAAGGTGATAGCAGACAGGCAGATCAAGGAAGGTCAGGAAGGAAAGAATCCAACATTCCAAAAGAAAGTTCCACAAGAAGAAAATCAAATAAGGTGTGGTATATATACACACAATAGAATATGATGCAGCTGTAAGGAAAGATGAAACCATGCACTGGATGGAACTGGAAGAAATGATATTAAGCAAAGTAAGAAGACAGATAAAGGATCATCTCTTTTATCTGTGATATACAAAATAAAAAAGACAAGGGAATGCAAGATATCAATGGTGGAATACACTGGGGTGGGAGTGATAGCACAGTGGGTGGAGTGGTTGCCTTACACAGTCAACCTAGGTTCAATCCCCAGCATCCCATAGGGTCCCCCAAACCCATTCGGAGTGATTTCTTTGCACAGAGCCAGGCATAAGCACACCAAAGGCTGTGGCCCCAAAGCAACAACTCACCCTCTCTTTTGTCATTATTGCCCCATTCCTGATTGGCAATACAGCACACCCTCCAGCCACTAAGGAGGAGAAACAGTGGAGTCAGTCACCCCCCACAAAGTTCAGAGTGAAGAGCTTTGATTCAAATATGAATGTTTGGATCATCTTTGGGGGTCTGTGGCCACAAAATATCAAAATGTTCAAGTCATGAGCTTACAAGAGCCCCTGGAAAGTCTCTTCGCAGGAATTTCCTCTTTCTCTTTGGATATCTCCAAGCTCCAGCAGGGCAGAATGATGGGAAGGAAAATGCAGCCATCTCCCAGGACACCCACCTGATTTGGCTCTACAAGAAGGTAGAGCAACTGGTGAAGGGGGCGGGCCATGTCCAATCCTCACCACCACCTTTTGTCTAGCAACTGCCTTCTCCCTTTTGGCCTCCCTGCTTGACCTCAGACTAGCTCCCCAAACCCAGATTTCCACACACATCCCCCCCACACACCTCACTTCATCCCTCCCCACATCCCATGTTCTATGCAGGCTCCTCTGTGCCAAACCATTTTCCCACACAGGGGTCTCTGCCTTCCAGCTCGCTCTCATGCACATCTACCTCCCGAGGAAGCACATCTATTTTAAAAACCGGGAGCTGTCTGCCATCTGTCTGGGGCCTCCTGGTCTCCTGAGAGGAGAATGGAACCAAATTTGGAAACATGGGGAGAGGGGTAGAAAGTAAAGTCTGATGCTGGGTCCACCTTGAGCTTCAGACTCTTGCACACGTCCCACCCACCCCACACCCCACCCCAACCCACTCACACACATACATGAGCAAGGCAACCCTTCAAACACTAAGAGAAAACCCATATGTGGGGTTCCTGGGGTTGACAACAGCATCAGTGGAGATTAAAGGCTTGGCAGTGGGGGATGAACATGCATCACTGACTGAAGTGAACACTGTCCTGGAAGTGGTAACTGCCTTAACTTCTTGACTAGACCCTCCTTCCATCCAGTAGGCCTTGAGTCCTGGAAATGTTTGCCATGGTAATTGGTGCTGAGATTTGCATTCTGAACAGTCCTGGGTGAGCTACCAACTCCAGATGTGCACTGTCACAAGGTGTGATGGTCCCCATGGCAAGGGAGAGCCATTGCACCGCCGAGGTGTTTGCATCAAGCACAGAAAGTTGGTGAAAGAACTGGTTGGACCAGAGCTCAGAGACCAGCAGCACTGGTCTCTCTCCTGCACAGAGCCCCACACTAAGTGCAGTGAGTGTTTTCAATTGCAACAACAGTGAGAGGCCCATCCATGAGGCCAAAAGTTTTCCTCTGAAGACAGAATAGCAACAAATCACAAGCCACATATCCCTCAAAGGCATAAGTGCTGACACTCAATCTTAACTCCTTTCCTAAATCTGGAAATGCTCTTCAAAGGGTGACTGGAGTCATTCAGGTGGGGAAAATAATAATAAATAACCTGCTTTGAGCACCTATTCATGCACACCAACTGTGGCTAACTAGAAGCATCAAAACTGAACCCATCAAGCTCCACCCAGTCCCAGTCTCCCCTCCTGCCATGCTCCTTAAAGCTGTCAACCTCCCCCAGATGAAAACTTCCCACATCCAGGGGCCACCAGCTGGTGTGGAGACAACTGTCTTCCGGGAAAGAGGGAGAAACAAGGACCGCTAGGAGTCACGTGACTCTACAAATCCCATCTCCACCACAGCAGATGGTAGACAGAAGCACTGCAGATGCAAAATATTGCAAAAGATTGAGGGAGGGGGACACATCCACTGTGGTAGGGGAGTCACAGTTTACAGGGAACCCTCCTACCAGCTCATCCAATCTCTCTTCCCCACTACCTTCCCCATAGGTGGCTCAGGAGCCACTAATCTTCTCTTCTTTGCATGACTGTAGGCCTCCCTGCTCTGAAGCCCCAACCCAAGAATGCTCACCCCGTAAGTCTGACCAAACTCTTTTTCTAAGCAGATAAAGACTCTCCCCCAGAAGGAACTACAGTGAGCACTCTTTAACCCCAATAAGCTTACTAAACAGCTACTACATGCCAGCCATCCTG
>PVKC010010203.1:0-25964 GCA_004027635.1 Crocidura indochinensis
GGTTGGGAGGAAAGAAAAAAAGGAAGGAAGAGGAGGGAGAGAAGGTAGGTGGGCCTTTTGTATGGCCATATTTACACAGTACAATGGCCATATAAATGACCAGATAAATTACCCTCCTTTTCCAGGAAGCTCCTGGACTATCTTTTCAAAGTGCCTTCAATTTAGTCCCACAACAATCCTGCTGCTACACCCTGGGCGTTTTTAGACAATGACAACCTCATCTGAATCTTTTTTCAAGTATCCTATTTCTCAAAGTGCCACTTCCTTGGTGACAGGAATGTTCCTGTCATTCTACTTGACATTTACCTTTTCCTAAATTCATGTTAAAATAGATATCTTCTATTCCAGTTATGCTCATTGATTTATGGCCTGTTGCTTTTGTCGGCATTGTAATAATCTTTTACAGATCTATTCTGAGTTCTTATTGTCCTCACAGTTTCATTAACCATTAAACCAAGCTAAATAGAGTAACAGTTGTTTCATTTAACATCTGAAGCTTATTCTTGTTAAGGAAATAATTTAGACAAAAATAGCTCTTGTAAATCCTGAATGGTGTATGAATTGAAGTCATGGCAGTTTATAGAACTTCATTCTATTAATAATCACAGTGTTTCCAATTTGTTCCCTTCAGTTAATAATGGAAATCCAATCTCGCACTCCCCATTTCCATCCCTGAGCACTGTCTAGAGCAGGGGTCCTCAAACTTTTTAAACAGGGGCCCAGTTCACTGTCCCTCAGACCATTGGAGGGCCAGACTATAGTAAAAACAAAAATTACTAACAAATTCTTATGCACACTGCATACATCTTATTTTTATGTGAAGAAACAAAACAGGAACAAATACAATATGTGGCCCATGGGCCATAGTTTGAGGACCACAGGTAGAGTATAGAACTTTGAGGAGAAAGACCAGAGGTCTAAAAGCTTCAGTGCCTCCTCATATCCTCCAGATCTGACCTCAAAAAGAGAAGAAGCGGGACCTGAACAATAGAACAGCTGGTAAGGTGCTTGCCTTGTAGTGGCCAACCTGGGTTCAATACCTGGCATCCCACATAGTCCCCCTAGCCCACCAGGAATGATTCTTCAGTACATAGCCAGGAATAACCCCCTAGCACTACTGGGTATGGCCCCAAACAAACAAACAAACAAAAAAAAAGGAAGAAGCTTCTTCAAAAGGGCAAATGCACCTCATTAAAAGTGGACACCAGATAATGAGCATTTTCTACAAGCACCAGTTCCTCTGAATAGCAGGTGGGGATGGGTGGGAGGAGAAAGGAGCAACATAAAAACGTTTCTGGTGTGTGTGGAGGAGGGTAGGGTGGACTTGGTGTGTTGTACCCTAGTGTAATCAGAGGCCTGTGCTCTCTTATATCCGTTCGGAGAAGCCTGTAGGCATGGTCTGGACCAGAGCTTTAGAGTCTGGAGCTTGGAGATCCAAGAGCTTGGGGTTTATTATCCCTAAACATGGGAGCAGAGGGCTTGGGAGTATCAGTGAGCACCTGAGTCTCCAGTGAAAAGGTCACTCTTCTACTTATGCTCCAGTCCCACCCACCACACTGATCTCATCAAAATGACTTCCTGCACTGGGATTTTTAACTCATAACAGGGTCTCTGTTGGACAAGACAGTGCCAGACACCAGAAAACTACCCAGATCACCCCCTCATCCATAGTCAAAGCATAACGCATAACCAACCTTCATGTGTGCCCAGCTTCTGTTTTCCAACATCCCCCTGAGAGAAAGGAGGTGATTCTGACTACAAATGCTATTCCCAGAATAGGGAACCCAAGAAACTCTTGAAACCTTGGAGAAAAGGCAGCTCTGTCAACTTTCCTTTCACTCCTCTTCCCCCAAGCTTCTTAACTTGGTATTCGTTTATTATTTTTTAGTTGGTTTGAGGGCCATTCCAGTGCTTTGGAACTACTGTTCAATTCTCCTGATGTGTTGTTCAGAGGACCAGGTGGTTCTGGGACAGGAAGTGAATATCCCAAATGCAAACTCTGAACTCAGCCTTCAAGATATCTCACCCTTGACCTCCTTCTCTTCTTCACACATTTGCCCCCACCTTTCCATATCTCTCTGTCCTTGTGGAAGTTTTTTTTTTTTCTTCTTTCTGTATGCTATGCATACATCCCAGAAAAAAAAGACAGGGAAAGTTGCAAAGGGCAGGTTGCAGAATCACCAATCCTTCTGCAAAATCCATGGGAACCAGAAGACCAGGGAAGTAAAAGAACTAAGGGTCAGAGAAACCAGACCAATACCTAATTGTTTCCTGAGAACTTCATGAGAAACGTGAAGAAGAGGAAAGCTAAGCTCACAGAAGTTAATGGTGAAAGTTGAGCACTGTTGAACACTGGGCTTATTTGGAAAAGTAATATGCAGGCACTGCCTTTCACTCTCAAGTATTATGAAGTCTGGAGATAGGACATGAACTTGAACAACCAAACAGAAAAAAACCACAGCCTTCAGATCAGGGGTAACATGTAGTAAGGGGTGGACACCATTGACAGGAGGACATACAGAAACACATTGCACAGGGGCCTGAGCAGTAGCTTAGCGGTAGGGTATTTGCCTTGCACGGAGCTGACTTAGGACAAACCATGGTTTGATCCCCCAATGTCCCATATGGTCCCCCAAACCAGGAGTGATTCTGAGTGCATAGCCAGGAATAATCCCTGAGCATCAGTGGATGTGGCCAAAAACCAAATAAACAAACAAACAAAAAGAAACACATGGCACAGACAGGAACCATCAGCAGAAGGACACTCAGTTCAGGAACACAAAGTGCAGGATGGGAACCATTGAGAAAGAAGACATATAAAAGGTGAACCCCACAGTTGTCTGTTATTTCTATCCAGGCAGTTTTGCAAAATGGTTGATATCAGAACTCAGAGCTTCAAAAGTGGCTAATATTTAGGGAGTTGGAGAGATAGTTGTTAAGGTTGAACTATATGGTTCCTATCCACCACCCCTCTTCCTGAATCACCCTTGAGTTCTGACCTCCAGTACCTCAGAATGTGACATTCTTGGAGATAAAGTCTTTAAAAAGGAGATTAAGTTAACATGAGGCCATCAGGGTAGGTGCTAATCCAATCTGACCCCTGTCCTTATGAGAGCATGACTTTTGGACACTTTGTTCTCATCCTTCAATCCTCTAAAGCTATAAGAAATACCTTTCTGTTGTTGAAGTCACTTCATCTGTGGTAGTTTGTCTGATGAGTCTAGCAATAATACAACAACAAGAGAGGGGAGATGTGCTGGCAGGAGACTGGTATCTACAAGGGCTTGCCCTGGGCACTTGACTGAGGACTGGGCTATTTTGCACAAGCCTTCAGCAGCCCAGCTGAAAAGTGGCCACTGTAAGGTGAGAGGTGAAGAGTTACTACAGGCAGCAAGGGGGCTTTGAGAGAGAGAGAGAGAGAAAGAGAGAGAGTTCTAAGACCATCAAAAGGAGAGAGACCTTAGCAAAGACTTCAAGCATTCAGAAATCAACCCAGAAAGACAACACCTTGAGAGTAACAACAATGCCTTAGAGTAAGTGCCATACTCAACATACAAGATCCAAGGGACAAACAAAGAGAGCCAAGAAAAATTTAGCCTGCCAGCATCAAGATGATCCATCGAGATATCTACCAGGACAAAAGTAGCTTAATATCTACCAGAACAAAACTCAATACTCTTTAAAGAAAGAAAACATAAACTTCACTCTGCAATGTCTTATCCATTGTTCTCAATAGACAACACAGGTTTTCTTAGACAAGCAGAAGCAAGAACATATGGGACATAATCCAGAAAAATAGACCCATAATACTTTAAATCAATACAAACAGGTCCCCTAAAAAACTACAATGTTGAATGAGTACATAGAAATTTTAAAACAGCTATCATAAATAGTTTCAGAAATTACATAGAAAATAATGGGGCTGGGACCATAGTACTGTAGGTAGGGAAATTGCTTTGCATGTGGCTGATCCAGGTTTTATCTCTGGCACTCCATATGGGCCTTGAACCTGCCAGATGTGATCCCTCTGCTCAGAGTAAGGAGTAAGTCCTGAGCACAACTGGATGTGGACCACACCCCAAAGAAAAAAATGAAAAGAAAAGAAAATGAGTGAAAAAAATAGGGGGAAATAACTGATTCATATGAACATTCTAGAAATAAAAGCAGCAAGATAAAAAATAAACCATTTGAAGAGATTTTTGCCACTGAGTTGATATAGGTATGCCCAGTCTTTCAGCTCAGATCTCTGCAGCCTTCTCAGGATCTGGAAGGACTGAGTCCCTGTCCTATGGAAGAACCAGTGCTCTAATTACACTCAACTTCTGCTGACAAATAAATAGCCCAACACCAAAATAGATCTCAAAGAGACACTACAGCTGAACCGATCCTGGTAAGCCTGGTCTCTGGCCCAGATTTTTGGGCCTTCTCCATATGGAAGTGGGCCATGTCTTCACCAAGTACTGGAAAACCCAGCACTCCAGCCATACTCAACTTCTGCCAGCATATAAATAGCCCACCTCAGACTCCATACTGCTGAATCATACTAGTTCCATAGCTCCCAGAGTGTGTAGCCACATATGAGCCGCATAGCATCTCCAAATTTTACAGTACTGATAGTTTAGTAGGAGCACAGTATATTAAATGGAAAGTTGTGGAGAAGCCCACAAAAATCAACGAGTGATAACAATAACACAGAAAACTCAACTAGCACATAATAGTTCAGTAAATGCTCAGTGACTTTAGTAATACTATCATGAGAGATAACATATTGTCAGAAACAATACAAAGTAAATTTGTGCTTGCTACAGAATTAAGATGTGTGGGTAGGTAACTGGGACATTGGTGGAGGGAAGGTCACACTGGTGGTGGGATTGGTGTTGAAACATTTAATACCAAAAACAACTGCATTATGATCAACTTGTCTGTCAATCATGCTGCTTAAATAAAGTTTAAATAAAACATTTACTAAATAAACACTGGAGTATGCAGAAGAACTGGAGCTTGAAAATAGAATAATAGGGGACGTCTCTCTCTCTTTCTCCTCTCTCCTCTCTCCCTCCTGCTCCCTCTCTCTCCCTCCCTCTCTTTCTCTCTCTCTCCCTTCCTCTCTCCCTCAATCTCCCCTGCCCTCTTTTTCTGTTTTCTCTTTCTTTTCTCTCCTCTCTCTCTCTCTCTCCTTTTGGGGGCCACAGAGGACTGTGCTAGGGGTTACTCCTAACTCTGTGCTCAGAAGTTGTTCCTGGCATACTCTGGGGACCATATGGGTTGCCGGGAACCAAACCCAGGTCCTCTGAAATTGGCTGCTTGCAAGGCAGAGACCCTACAGCTGTACTTTCTCTCTGGCACCTCTTCTGTCTTTTTTCCTCTCTCTTTCTCTCCAAAAAAGAGGGAAAAAAGAAAGAAAAACAAAAGAATAATAGGGGCTGGAGAGATAGCATGGAGGTGGGGATTTTACCTTGCATGCAGAAGGATGGTGGTTCGAATCCCAACATCTCAGGTAGTCCCCTGAGCCTGCCAGCGGCGATTTCTGAGTATATAGCCAGGAGCAATGCCTGAGCAAGGCAGGTGTGACCCAAAAACAAACAAACAAACAAAAATGGAAATAGAATAATAGAAGTAATACAGTAAGGGGGCCAAGCGATAGCACAGTGGTTGAGCATTTGCCTTGCATGAAGCGATCCAGGACAGACAGTGGTTTGAATCCCAGCATCCCATATATATCCCCATGCCTGCCAGGAGTGATTTCTGAGCGCAGAGCCAGAAGTAACCCCTGAGCACCACCTGGGTATGACCCAAAACCCAAAACCCAGAAAAAAACAAAACAAAACAAAAAACAACAACAACAAAAAAAGAAGAGAAACATGTTGCTAAGAAATGATGAGATTCGATAGCACAGCAGCATTTGCCTTGCAAGCAGCCCATCCAGGACCAAAGGTGGTTGGTTCGAATCCCAGTGTCCCATATGGTCCCTCGTGCCTGCCAGGAGCTATTATTTCAGAGCAGACAGCCAGGAGTAACCCCTGAGCACTGCCGGGTGTGGCCCAAAAAAACAAACAAAAAAAAAAAATGATGAGATTCACATTACAAGATCCAATAAAATAACACATATAATCTTTTAATCAAAAGGAAAGAAGAAATAGAAATAGAATTGAGCAGGAAAAAAAATAGGAGTTATGGGTAAAAATTCCCAAAGTTTGGGGAAACCCCCATTTTGGGACTAGGAAGTTCAAGAAACACACACACACACACACACACACACACACACACACACACACACACACTTTAGCGCATTTAGCCATCTCATTACCAAACTTTTGAAAAATCTTGAAAACAGCTGGGGGGGGAAGAGTTTACACATAATACAAGGAAGAAGCAATTGTATACCAATTACAGCTGCTTTTTCACAAGGAACAATGTAGGTGAGGAAACAATAGACTATCTTTAAAGTGCTAATGTAAACAGAAAAGGATTTTTTAACTGTCAATCCAGAATTCTACATCCAGTGAAAACAATTTGGAAAAATGCAGGCAAGCAGGTATTTTCAGAAAAAGTAAAGCTAACAGAATTTATCACCAGCAGATATTCATTTAAGAGTACTAGTAAAAGTCTTGTTCAGTTGAATAGAAACGGTATTTCCACGAAACGTGTTCTACAGGGAGAATAAAGAATTCCAGAATATATGCATACATATAAAAGACCCTTTTTTCTAAATTGTTTTAGAAGGCAACTATTAAGAATAACACTGCACAATTGGATATATAGCTTTTATAGAAGTGAATTCTATTACAATGATAACACAAAGAATAAGGTAACAAGGGATAATTCCACTGCAAGTTCTTACATTGGATGTCAAGTAGCGTAATAGGAATTCATGTAGATGTGCTGTATTAAGGAAGCAAATCTCAATTTCTAAGTTATTGCTGATGTGTAGGCAAGAGAAAAGCTCAAAAACTATTAGGGGAAGTGAAAGAAGATATAATATATTGTGTGCTATATGATTCCATTTATCTGAAATTATATAATAAGGTAAAATTATAGTGCTGGAAAGCAGATAGTGGAATGTGTAACCACTTCCAGTAACCAGGAGGGATGACTATAAGGTTTGAAGACATTTTTCAGGGAAATGAAGAAGTTTTAGATTGGAATTAAATGGTGTTTACACAACTGCACACAATTACCAAAACCCATCAACCGTATCTCAAATGAGTGAATTTTTGTGTCTGTAAAGGATACCTCAGTAAACCAGAGGTCACTTCAGAATGAGACAACTTATTGGCCCAGGAATGTGGCTTGGTTGTAGAGTGCCAGCCTTTCATGCACAGGGCCAAAAGTTTAGTCTCTCTGATCACCTGCACCACTAAAGTGTGTGGCCCCCAATAACCATCGCAACTAAATGAGCAAACCCCAGGCATTGCAATAACAACTCTAAGAGAAAGGAAGGGGAAAACCTAAAGAAAAAGGAAAGAAATACAAATAACCAAGGTTATCCAGACTACCAAAGTTTTAATGCTCAGGCTGCATTTGCTTAGCATTCTGCAAATCATTCCTGCCTCAGGTAGCAGAACAATTATGAAGTAAGTGAAGGGAAGCTGCCTTCTGATCAGGCAGATGAAGGACTTCCTCTTGGAATCCTATGCAGGCTGCTCCATCACCAGCAATGTTTGGGTCGAAATGGTTGCTCTCCATTGAGTTGTGAGTAATACCAAAAGTCCTCATGGGCTTTTAAGAAAGTCACAGGTGAAAGCCCACCCAGGTTCCTCCCAGCGTCCTCTCCCATGCTTCTGCTCTGCTACACCTACTTGCTTGCTGGTCTTCAAACCACCAGACATGCCTCTGTCATAAGACTTTGTTCCATTTGCTCCTTCTGACTGCAATGGTCTTCACCCAACTGTCACAGGATGGCTCAATTCACTACCTTTAAGACTTTGTCCAGATCTGACCTTATCAAAAAGGTCTGTGCTGCTGGAGTGATAGCACAGCAAAAGGGCATTTGCCTTACACTCAGCCAGCCAAAGACAGACCAAGATTTGATCCCTGGCATCCCATATGGTTCCTCAATCCTGCCAGGAGTAAACTCTGAGTGCTGCCTGGTGAGGCCCAAAAACCAATCTGTGCTAATCACCGCACTTTGAGTGCCCTCTCAGAATCCCTACCCCTGCTCCTCTATTTGCCAACTTTGTTCTGTGTTCTATAGTGACCTCATGTTCTCGACAATCTGCTTGTTTCTTGTGTCTATTGCTTGTTGTCTGAGTTCCTCTTCGGAGTGGGAGCTCATGATGCATGCAACTCTGTATGGTTGACATGCCCATCAATAGGCTCCATCAGGTGTGGCTGTGCTCAACACATACTGATTCTAATAACTCGATGACTATCCATGAACAGACTAGAAGGGTTCTCCAGCTCTCTCTCTCTCTCTCTCTCTCTCTCTCTCTCTCTCTCTCTCTCTCTCTCTCTCTCTCTCACTTTGGGCTGCTTATCTCTAATAGATATACTGCAGGTCTTTAGAGGTAAGCATACTTGACCTTTGCCTTTTATATGGGCTGCAGTTATTTAAAAAGGACTTTTTTTTTTTTTTTTTGGGTCACATCCTGGGTGCTCAGGGGTTCCTCCTGGCTCTGTACTCAGAAATTGCTCTTCAAGGAGCAATTTCAGGGACCATATGGGATGTCAGAAATCAAACCAGGGTCTATCTTGGGTTGGCTGCATGCAAGGCAAATGCCTTACAGTTGTGCTATAGCTCCAGCCCCTTAAAAAGAACTTTTTAAGTTTATTGAGTTTCTCTCATTTGCAATACTGTTAACAATGGGTGTAATTTCAATACACACCCATCAACAGTTGCAGCTATTATTTTCTCCAGTGTGTGCTTTTGGTTTTCTTGCACATCTTGATCCATTTTAGGAATAGGGCCTTGAACTATACTCAATTCTGTCCTTAGGGGACCATATTATCCTGGAGATTGAACTAGGATCAGCTACATGTATATAGAAAAAGATCGGGGCCCGGGAGATAGCGTGGAGGTAAGGCGTTTGCCTTTCATGCAAAAGGTCATCCGTTCGAATCCCGGTGCCCCATATGGTCCCCCGTGCCTGCCAGGAGCAATTTCTGAGCATGAAGCCAGGAGTAACCCCTGAGCACTGCCGGGTGTGACCCAAAAAACCAAAAAAAAAAAAAAAAAAAAAAAAAAAAAAAAAAAAAAAAAAAAAAAAAAAAAAAAAAAAAAAAAAAAAAAAAAAAAAAAAAAAAAAAAAAAAGAAAAAGAAAAAAGAAAAAAAAGAAAAAGAAAAAGATCTTGATCAACCTTCTAAATTATTTATTTATTCATTGGTTTTGGGGGCCTCAGCAGGTGGTACATAGGTCTTACTCCTGATTCTGTACTTAAGGATCACTAAGTAAGGGAGCTAAGGGAACAATAGGGGTGTCAGAGAGTGAACCTGAGTCATCCTATGAGAGTCAAGAGCTCTGCCTTCTGTACTATCCCTCCAGCCATAGCCCTCAACCTCCTGTCTTGTGCTTTTTGGATGCCTTGTTCAGAGAATCCTTCCTTACCCTGGAGGTCATGAGGATAATCTCCTTTTATAAGAGTTGTACAATTTTGCCTTTTACATTGAAGCACTGAATACATGTGGAAGTGAGCTTTGTAGCATGACTATTTGCAGTACAATATGATTCTGTTTTTTATTATAAATATTTTCACTGTTAGCAATCCCTCCCAACTAAGCCTTTGTACCTCCTTTTTGCCACAGATGAAGTTCTCATATACTCTATCACTTCATGTCTGCCTGTTGCCATACCATACCTCAGTGAAGAACATTTTTTGGGGGGGGTCACACCCAGCAGTGCTCAGGGGATACTCCTAGCTCCATGCTCAGAAATTGCTCCTGGCAGGCACGGGGGACCACATGGGGCACTGGGATTCGAACCGATGACCTTTTGATTCGAACCGATGACCTTTTGCATGAAAGGCAAACGCCTTACCTCCATGCTATCTCCTGGGCCCCAGTGAAGAACATTTTAATATTCATTTTTGTTTTGTTTTGTCTTGGGGTGGAACACCTGGTAACATTCCGGGGTTACTTCTGGCTCTGTGCTCAGAATCACTCCTGGCAGGCTTGGGGGACCAGAAAGGATGCTGAAGATCAAAACTGGGTCAGTCCTGGGTTGGCTGTGTGCAAGGCAAATGTCCTTCCTGCTGTGCTATTGCTCCAGCCCATACATTTTTTTGTATGTTTGTTTTTGGTTTTTGGGCCACACCCGGTGACGCTCAGGGGTTACTCCTGGCTTTGTGCTCAGAAATCGCTTCTGGCTCAGGGGGACCATATGGGATACTGGGGATCTAACCAAGGTCTGTCTTGGGTTGGCCGCATGCAAGGCAAACACACTACTGCTGAGCTATCTCTCAGGCGCCCATCCCACACATTTTACTGAAGCATTAAAATCATTCTTGAGGGGCTGGAGAGAAAGTAAAAAGGTTAAGGAACATACCTAGCACATGACTGTGGTTGCAACTTTGTTTTCAATTCCAAAACCACAGATGTCCCCTGAGCACTTCCAAGTGTGGTCCCTGAACACAAATCAATGTGTGATCCCTGAGCACTGCTGGGTATGATCCTTTTCCACCCCCACACAATCATTCTTTTTTTGTGTGTGTGTGTAGTTTTTGGGTCACACCCGGCAGTGCTCAGGGGTTACTCCTGGCTCCATGCTCAGAAATTGCTCCTGGCAGGCACGGGGGACCATATGGGGCACCGGGATTCGAACCGATGACCTTTTGCATGAAAGGCAAACGCCTTACCTCCATGCTATCTCCCGGGCCCCACACAATCATTCTTTAGGGTATAAGGGAAGGTCAGGCAGGGAGAAAGCAGGGAAAAAGGAAGAAGAAAAGAGGAGGGAGAAGAAGGGGAGATGGGTATTGTGAGGGCAGGAAGCCCTGACATCACTTAGATACCCCTGAGATCCTTGCAGAAGGCCTAGTTAGCAGATCAACTTGCCTGGCCCCAGACCTCCTCATCTTTAAGCCCTTCACCTCCATAGGTCCTTAGACATCCTCCCCAACCCAGGGCCTCTGCACCTGCCTAGTGTCCACCTGTCCCCTTTGTGTCTTCTGCAAGCCAGGTTCTCCCCCGTGTCCACATTACAGCTCCATTTCCTGTGGTCCCGACAGCAAAAAATTTCTGCAACTGTCAAAGACGTGGCAGAGCATGAAATCAGTTACATAAGTTCTCTGGCTGCAGCCCTGTGCATTCTCTTTGGTGTGAGACAGGGAAGAAAGGGAAAATTGTGCCTGGAGGTGGAAAGGAAAACAAAGACAAAATGATAGCCATCTTCCTAGAGACCGCTTGAGGCTCATTTGTCCTGGCACCTTCTGCCCCACCACCTGTCATCTGCCTTCCACATTTCCCCCAGAGATATCCACATCCCCTTTTTCCCCCACAGCCCCTACCCACTCCCACCAGGCTCCTGAAACTGAACATCCCTTTATCCTATAAAATGAAGGTTCATGGACTCAAGATCAGTGGGCAAATGTACTTAACTTTAACTTTATGAATTGCCTCAAGCCTTGCCCACCTAGTGTCTCCTCAGCCTTATTTCCTTGACCACATGACAGCTCCAGAACCAACTCCACTGCTGCTCCCACATCATTCCTCAGCCCTCAAGTCTTAGCAGGTTCTGTGCCCACCACTGGTGGGGTGGGGTGGGGGTTCATCACAGGGTCTATGGGTCTTGTTGTATGGGTTAAGCCCTTAGTGTGTGTGTGTGTCAAGCCCTTGTTATGTATGGGAAGCCATTGTTGTGTGGATTAATTCTTTGTGTGTGTTAAACCCTTGTTTGGTTAAAGCTTTTATTGTGCATCTTCAGCCTATGAGTGTGTTATGCCCTTGTTGTGTGGGTTAAAGCCTTACTGTGTGTATTAAGACCTTGTTGTGTATTTTAAGCCTTTATTGTGTGTGTTAAACCCTTGAGTGTGTCAAACCCTCTCCCTTACTCTCTCCTGGTGAATCCAAATCCTCCACATATGCTCTCTCAGTCTTTCTGTTGTTTCCTTTTCTCTCTTTTCCCCCCTTGTCCACTGAGCATTTTGAACCACTCAGAGAACACTCATACACTAACCATAGTGAGGAGAAAATGTTACATGTAGAAGCCAGCAGAAGGATAATAAAGATCTATTAAGATGCATTATTCACACAAATGGCAAAGTGAAGATTTTCCCCCCAGGAATTTAAAGATTGTCAACAACAACAAAAACTATGAATGCGATTTATCTCGTAAACAGATAAAAGGAGGGGGAATGTGATTAATTGGTACATGCCCAAGAGGCTTTTGATAAAAATCTAGTTACATATTTTCCTTCTCTTTTGTTTTTCAGATACATTTTAAATAAGCCTCTTATTAAGGTAGGAACAGACGCTGATTCCAAAGCAGGCTAAGGGGAAAATCTATATTAGGAGTTACTGTGCTTAAAGTTATTGCGCTTAAAGTCTGCATGCTGCAGACTCTGGTTCAAATCCCTGGCACTACACATGGTCCTCCAGCACTTCACTCATAAGTACAGAGCTGAAAAGCCCCTCAACACTATTGGGTGTGGTTCAAATTGCCTTTCCTCCTTTAAGAAAAAAAGAAAAGAATAGAAGCATGTCCTTTCACATACAACTGTACGAGGATGTCCTGGGCTAGCAAAACCAGAAAATAGTGTGGAAGGAAGCTCCAGTCTACACAGTCATTAAAAATCCAAAGTGAATGGTCAGTCATACCTGAGAGAGCTGGAGTGTGCTAGATACCTGCTGTGTCCCAGACCCCAAGTTCAGTTTCCGCCACCATGTAGCCCCCAAAGCATCCCAATGTATGTCCTACTCAGCCTCAACACTTCCCAGCCCAAGAACAGAATTGCTTGGCCTGATTAATATGGGGATCCCAGGTTCAATATTACTTGGGGTTGGGCTTCCCGAAATTTACTGTTAAAAAGAAAACATAAAAGAATCTGATAGCTTCCATAGAAAACCCAAGGGTCAAGTATAAATGGTTATAATTAATCATTATCATTTAATCACCCTGATTTAATATATATTATAAAATTAAATAATATAATCAATAGAGAATTTATCTCTATATAAGACAAATAACTTCTGAAATCTAACATGTGGAAAGGAAGCTACAATTAGCAATATTGTATTATGTGTGTGTGTGAAATGTGCCAAGAGGGTGTAGATCCTGAAAATTCTCAGAACAAGTTCTCAGAACAAGCACAAAATATTATTGTGATGTGGGTTGATGTATACTGACTTATTGTGAAAATGATAAATTAAATCATTTTACATATACTTAAAATGAATATAGTGTTACAATGTCCCTTGAATCTCAATCATACAGTGCGGCTAGAGAGATAGTACAGGTTCAATTTCTGGCAGTGATTCCTGGTACCATATGGTACCCCAAGCACTGTTGGAAGTAACCCTTGATCACAGAGCCAGATATGACCCAAGTACCTACCTCCCCCATAAAATAATACAGATAAAACCCAAAGAGTTTTAATAAGGTAAGTAATTACGTAAAAAGTACAGAAATTTGTATTAGTTATTCTCTATAGTAACAAAAACCAGTTAAGAATATAATGGAAGGGGCCCGGGAGATAGCATGGAGGTAAGGCATTTGCCTTTCATGCAAAAGGTCATTGGTTTGAATCCCGGTACCCCATATGGTCCCCCGTGCCTGCCAGGAGCAATTTCTGAGCATGGAGCCAGGAGTAACCCCTGAACACTGCCGCGTGTGACCCAAAAACCAAAAAAGTAAATAAACAAATAAAAGAATATAATGGAAAAAAAGATTATACTAGCATAGCAGACAAAATATAAAAATATCAGGGAATGGGGCCGGAACAGTAGCACAAGACCTAAGGCATCTGCCTTGCGTGCGCTAGCCTAGGATGGACACGGTTCAATCCCCCTGCGTCCCCAAGCCAGGAGGGATTTCTGAGTGCATAGCCAGGAGTATCCCTGAGCATCACTAGGTGTGGCCCAAAAACAAAACAAAAAAATCAGGGAAAACTCTAAATAAGAATGGCAAGGACTCCATATAGAAAAGTTCTCACATCATATGGAACAATTCAAGTAAGTAGAAGGACATACTTAGTTTCTAGATAAAGAAGACTTGATATTGTAAATACGCCAATTTTCCCCAAATTCATTTATACATTTTCCATAATTGCAATAAAAGTCTCAATTGGGTTTTCAAGTCAAGTTGATAAAATGAATCCAGCATTAATCTGGATGAATATATGTGAGGGAATGCAGAACAAAGAGTAAGACTGAATTAGAGCGCCCCCTGACGCCTGTCATCACAAATAGGAGCAAATATATTTAAACCTATAGTGTTTGCAGCAGAAAGGAAGAGCTGTCAGAATAAACAGGCAGATCAAGCAACAGAACAGCAAATTCAATTGGCATTTCAAGTCAGTGGGAGAAAGAGTCTGCTATTTAAGAAATGATGCTGAAATTTCATGAAGAGTGTTTGCTTCTGATTTGATTTGATTTGCTGAAACATCAAAAAGTTCCATATGTCAAAGACTTTCTAACAGAAATATTTGCAGATAAAATGATCTGATGTCTGGGATTTGCTTCAAGATAATAGAGGGTATGTGGGAGGGATAAGATGAAACAAAATTGCTATATGTTGGTAATGACTGATGGATATGCAGGAGTTTTTATGCTATGCTGCCTTCTGCCATATATGTTTGTCATTTTCCATAATAAAAAATTTAAACATCATATGATGCAAAAATCCAAATTAGGAAAATATGGACAGATTTATACATAGAGATAAATGTCCTTGCTATTTAAATCGCTCATCAAAAGTTATATAGTTTTTGATTATCCCAATTAGAAAATGAGTCAGGTTTATAGCCCCCAAAAAAATAGATGTCCAGTTTTGCCATTAATCAAAGAACTGAAATGATTTCTTTAGAAATGAAACTTATGGGGTTGGAGAGATTGTATTGTGGGTAAGAAACTTGCCTTGTACCTGACTGACCCAGGTTTAGTCCCTGGCATCCTATATGGTTCCCTGATCACTGCCAAAAAAAACTTCTGAGTGCCAAGCCAGTAATAAACCCTAAGCATTAGCCCATAGAAACAAACAAACAAGCAAAAGAACTGAAACTTACTTTCAACTAAAAAGAATAGCAAACATTGACTCCTATGTCCATCATTCATGGCAGCACAATTCACAAGAGCCAAGACCTGAAACAACCCATGTGCCCCCAAACAAATGAGTAGATAAAGACAATCCATATACACTCAATGGAATATCTCTTAGCTATATGAAATATATATATATATATATATATATGGTTTTGGGGTCACACCCGGCAGTGCTCAGGGATTACTCCTGGCTCTATGCTCAGAAATCGTCCCTGGCAGGCACGGGAGACCATATGGGATGCGGGATTTGAACCACCGTCCATCTACATGAAAGGCAAATGTCTTACCTCCATGCTATCTCTCCGGCCCCAGCTATATGAAAATATTAAATATTGCAGTTAATTGCAACATAGATGAAGCTGGAGGATATCATGCAAACCAGTATGAATCAGAGGAGAAAATCCAATACCAAATAATCAAATTCATGTATAAAGTATAAAGAGACATAGCCAGGGAATAAACAATGGTCAGGAAGTATAGATCCTGCAAATCCAGAACTAGTTCCCTATGTGGAAGTCTGGATGGGGGGCATAAGTGGTGAAGTTAATAGGGTCTCCCACCTCAATGGTGGGTGTACCCTAACAACATTGTATTAACACTGTTGTAAGTAGTAATGCCTGAATGAAAATGTAAGTTGTTAAGTAATCATGAAAGAAAAGCCAAGATTGAAAGGAGTCATAAAGATTAAGACAGGTCAAAATGTCCCTTTTCTCACCTGTAGGGCAGAAGACAGGCTATTCTCACTATTCTACAACTAATTTGACAATTAATATCAGGGATCTTTATTTTATTTTTTTTGTTTGTTTGTGGGCCACGCCCGGTGACACTCAGGGGTTACTCCTGGCTATGCGCTCAGAAGTCGCTCCTGGCTTGGGGGACCATATGGGACGCCAGGAATCGAACCGCGCTCCTTCCTAGGCTAGCGCTGGCAAGGCAGACACCTTACCTCTAGCACCACCGTACCGGTCCCAGGGATCTTTATTTTATCTGGTTTGGGGACCAAGCATGGTGATGCACAGAATGTATTCCTGGTTCTCCATTTAGGGATAGCTTCTGGCAGAATTCAGAATCATACATGGGTGCCAGATATTGAACCTGAGTCAACTACATATGCAAGGTAAGCACCTTATCCTCTGTGCTATCTTTCTGTCTTCCAATGTCAGGGACCTTTAAAATATGCTTGTATTTTGATTCACCAATTCAATTTTAAAGAATTCCTTTTTTCTTCCCTCCCTCCTTTCCTTTCCATCTTTCCCTTTCACCTTCCCTCCCTCCTTCCTTCCTCCCTTTCTCTTCTCCTCCCTTCCATTCTCCCTTCCTCCCTCCTTTCCTTTCTTCCTTCTTCCCTCCCTCCCTTCCTCCCTCCTTCCTTCCCTTCCTTCTTACTTCCTTCCCTCCATTCTCTCCCTCCTCTCTTTTTCCTCCCTCTCTCCTTTCTTCCTTCCTCCCTCCCTTCTTCCCTCCCTTCCTTCTTCCCTCCACCATTCCTTCTTCTCTCCAGCCCTTCCTCCCCCCTCTTTTCTTCTTCCTCCCTTCCTTCATTCCTTCCTTCCTCCCTCTCTTCCTTCCTCCCTTCTCCCCTCCTTTCCTCCCTCCCTTCTTCATTCTTTCCCTTCTTCTCTCCATTCTCTCCCTCTTTTCTTCCTTCTTTCCTCCCTCCCTCTCCTTCCTCCCTTTCCTTTCTCCCTCCCTCTCTTCCCTCTCTCCTCCTTCCCTTCCTTCCTCCCTCCTTTCCTCCCTTCTTCCCTTCTTTCCTTCCTTCCTTTCTTCCCTCCATTCTCTGCCTCTTTTCTTCCTTCCTTCCCCTCTCTCCTTTCTTTCTTTCTCCCTCCTCTTTCTTCCTCCCTCCGTCCCTTCCTTTCTCCCTCCCTTACTTCCTCCTTCCCTCCCTCCCTTCATTCCTTCCTCCCTTCCTCTTTTCCTTTCTCCCTTTCTCCCTTCCTTCATTCCTTTCTCCCTTTCTTCTTCTCTTCTTCCCTTCCCTTCCTTCTCTCCATTCTCTCTCCTTCCTTCCTTCCTTCCTTCCTTCCTTCCTTCCTTCCTTCCTTCCTTCCTTCCTTCCTTCCTTCCTTCTGTTTTGTCCCACACCTGGCTCTGTGTTCAGAGATCTCCTGTCAGTGGCGACTTATTCCCTGTACTGTTTCTCCAGTCCCAAGGATTTTTCTTATAGCTATACTCAAACAAGTTTACAAAGATATTCACAGGTATTTATCATGTCATTGATTATAATAAAAGTACAATGAGCATGCCCCAAATATTAGTCAATGTGTGGCATAAATGAATTATGATGTATTTGTGCATGAAAAAAGATGATCTAGGTCTATACTTAGTGACTTGAAAAGAGATGCTGTTAAGTGAGAAAGATTAGATTAAAAATGATATGCAGGGCACAGTGCCATTTAACAAAATATGTCAAAGGTAGAGCTCATGATTTGCATGTATGAGACTGAGGCTCAATATCTGACTCCTCCAAAAAAAAAATGCCAAGAAGTCTATTCACCAAAAAGTGAACAGTTTTTTTTCCCCTGAGTAATATAACTGCTGGTGGTTTTCCTTTCTTTTAATCTTTTTTAAACTATAATTTTCTAACTGTAGTATGAACAACCTTATAACCATGGTGTTTAAATAAAAAAAACTTTATTTTTCTGTGGTTGGAGTGAAAATACAATGCATGCAGCCAGCCCGAGTTTGATTTCTTGGCATTCCATATGATCCTCTAAGCATCACCAGGAGTGATTCCTAAGCTAGAGTCAGGAGAAAACCCTGAGCACCCACCATGGATATGGATCAAAAATTAAAAAAAATTTTTATGAGAAGCAATAATTACTGGAATAATTAAAAATTAAAGCTAGTTCTATCTTTTCAAGAAGGAAAGAAACCTATATTTTGTGTGTTTCTCCAAAACTACTTTATGACTTTACAAAATAGTTTCCTTTTAATGTAAATGTAGGTAGCACGCTCCACTTTGCCTTTTCTACCTGAGAGATCTTGATTTTTACCAATTTATCTTTCACTAATAATACATGAATGCCCTCCCTCTTTGTCAGTACATTATGCTATTTTTTGATTTTTTGCTAAGTTTTGATGGATGAAGATGACATCTCCATGAAACAAAAATTAGCATTTTCTTTATTATAAGTGAAGTTGAGTATCTTTTCATGCATATAAGAGCAAAGAAAATTTTTGCCCATAAACTTCTATCACATTCTTTGCCCATGTTTCAATTAAAATTTATAATTTTCAAAATTGAGGAGGCTCTTTGGAGAGAAAAGGGCAGGCATTTTTCTACCATTCGTGTTTGTAAATATCATTTTGCAATTTATTTTCGTTTGATCTTGTGGTTTTTCCAATGGAGACATGTTGCTTGCATACCTTTATTTTTTCCTATAATTGATTGGATTGATCTTTTATTGTATAAAGTCATAAACACAGAGTCCTCTCCTATTGATCTCTTTCATGACTCCGTCTTATGAAAAGTTATTGGCTTTCTGTGTGTGTTTGTCTTTTTCATTTTAATTTAAAAATAAGCTTGAGGACTAGGGAGAACCCAATAGGCTGCAGCATACTCCTTGTATGGAGGAACTTCAGTTCAATTCCCTGCTCTGGGAATACCAAGCAAGGAATAACTCACAAGGAATTACTGAATGTAGGCCAAAACAAAACAAAAACGTTTGTCTAATTTTAAAAAAAGTATCTAAGGAAAGAGATAATGCAGAGGATAAGGTGCTTGCCTTACATGCATATAGCCCCAGGTCAATTCTGATCCCGGAGTAGACCCTGAGCACCACTAGGTATGGCGCAAAGGCTAACTCAAGCAATAAAATATTTTTTATTCCATTTGGTAAATCCATCTATAGTATTTCTCAGCAATGTTTAAAATTCTTCATATGGACCTTGTCTTTTATTGTTATTATAAACAGTTTTCTCTTTGGAACTTGTGGTTATTTTATGTAGGAATCTTATTTATCATAATAATTTATCATATTATTTTCATCAGCCATCTTGTTTGTTTGTTTGTTTGTTTGTTTTTGGGTCACACCCGGCAGTGCTCAGGGGTTATTCCTGGCTCCATGCTCAGAAATTGCTCCTGGCAAGCACGGGGGACCATATGGGATGCCGGGATTCAAACCGATGACCTTCTGCATGAAAGGCAAACGCCTTACCTCCATGCTATCTCTCCGGGCCCAGCCATCTTATATTTGCAAATTTTTCACTGATTCTTTCAGGTTTTCAGGTTATACAAAGACCTTATCTTACATGACTGATACCATTTTACCTCCTGTTTTATGATTTTGTGTTTGTTTCACTTCTTTCCATTATTTAACTGTGTGAGTTAATACTATTACTTGCATTAATGGGAATGCTTGGTAGCTTTGTCATTAAGCTAGATGGTGGATTTGACTTAAAGTATATAAGAATAGACAAAAATAATCATAGAACCCAGATAGATAGTACAATTGTTAAGGTGCTTGCCTTGCACTTGGCCAATCCGGGTTCATTTCATGGCATCCCATGTGGTCTCCTGAGCCTGAGGGCAGAGCCAGGAGTAACCTCTGAACACTGATGGATGTGATCCAAAACAAACCCCCCAAATCACAAATCAGTATTTTATAGAAGAGGAAATGAAAGTGACTCATGAGTATGTGAAAAGATGTTCAATCTTATCTAGAACGCAAGTAATCTGCATTTTGTTTTCTTTTCATAAAAAGTTAAAGGAAATATATTAGCATACTTTAGCATAGATAGCATGTATCCTCTTGTATACATGGGTATGATCCAGAAAATTGAGTAATTTATTCCATGGTCTTTGGCCCTATCTCTTTAGCTAATGCAGAGGACTCTGGGAAAAGAAAAGGGAGGTGGGATAGGAAAGTTACCCTGGAAGCTCAGGCCATTTCTTGCCTAGATTATTCCATCATCTCACTCTTCACCAGGGTGCTCTCTTCCCTTCATCATGTCCCAGTGTGCCCTGCCCCAGAGCCCCACCTTATACTCTATTTTCCCTTGTCACCCAGTGGTGTGTTTCCTATTGGACACCAATTATCGGTTTCTGTTTCCTTGGAGCATTTGTTATTCCCTAACTCTTTCTTTATATCCTACATATGAAAGATAATTCTGTCTGTTCCTTTCCTTTGGACTATCTTTACTCAACATGCTATTGTCCAAATCCATCCATGTAGCAGTGAACTGCCTGATTTCATCTTTTCTTATAGTCAAGTAGTCTTCTATTGTATCTATGAACCATAGTTTTTTTATCCATTCATCTGTTTTTGGACACGAATTATTTCCAGATTTTGGCTATTGTGCATACTGCTGTAGTAAACATAGGAAGGAAGGGAGAAGGAAGGAAGGAAGGAGGATAGGAAGGAAGGAAGGAAGACAGAGAAAGGAAGAAGGAAGGAAAGAAAGAAGGAAGGAAGGAAAGAAGAAAGAAAGAAAAGAAATAAAGGAAGAATAAAGAAAGAAATAAAGAAGGAAAGAAAAAAGAAAGGAAAAAGGGAAAGAAGGAAGGGAGGAAGGAAGGAAAGAAAGGAGAAAGGAAGGAAGGAGGGGAAGGAGGAAGGAAGGATGGAAGGAGGGAAGGAAGGAACTCTGGGGGTGTCAGAAGTTTGATCTGCTACAGCTAAACCTTTGAAACTTTTCAAGAAATTTCCAAATTGACTTGAGTAAATTGACTTGAGTAAAGTGACTTGAGAATTTCATTGATCTGGTCTCTCAATCCTGAAAATAGATCCATGTCATTAATCAGCTGTGTGCAAAACCCTTTATCAGTCTGTCCTTTTGTGAACTTCTGGGTTTTGTCCTTGGCCCCCACTTTTCTCCCTAAACCATCTCTCTTGGATCATCACCCCTCAGGAGCACCATAAACCCATGTCTTATCTTCAAGGATTAGCACATTCTGCCTGCAAATGAACAACTTAGAAGGCACCTCTATTCCTACAAACCTCTTATTTCAACTCATTCTGAACTGAGCCAGTCATGGGTCCAAACAAAAACAGAAACAAAAATACTGCCCCACCTTCCTCTGCCCTTTTTCAGTTAGAACCCCCTTCCTCTTGTTCATCCCAGTTTTCACCATTCAAATCTCGACACTTTACCTTCTGAACATTTGTTTCAGGGCCCTGGGGGACCGGTGGCTTAGACGGTCTACCTTGGAAGCAGTTTGTCAAGAGTTCAACTCCCAATGTCCCACAGGTAGTTAGGGTGATCCCAAGAACTCTGCTGTTCATGATCCTTGTACAGTACCAGAGTCAGGTATTTATAAGCAGCACAATTAAAAAGGGATTTCATTTCTGGTGGTCACAGCCAGGAAGTTGGTGAGTGATCACCACAGCGACCCCCCTCAGTGCAGTAACATTATGTATACTATAACATATAACAATTGTGCTCAGCACTACTGTCCCACGTGGTCATCACAACAGAAGGAAGGGAAGGGAGAATAAAATACTTGTTTTAATTTGACCCTTCCATTTTTACCCATTATCTTGCTTCTATCTCTTCTATACTCCTCCACCTGGATTATTACAATGATTTCATAAATAAAATGGCTTTCTTCCATCCTGACCCTTTTTCTAGAGTTAAATTAATGGTTTCTCACTGACACAGGAGTTCCAATAAAATCCAGGTTCCTGGGGCTCAGGCAGTTTAGTGCACCTCAATTTCCCCACAGCCTGTCTTGAACATTCTGTTCAATGAAGACAGAAGATTTTACCAGAGAACACAATCTAAATTCTGAGAATTTAGCCTCTAATTCACACTGGAGTGTGCTGTTTACCACTTATCACATTTTTACTTTAGGGTGTTTATTTTGTGGGAATTTCCCAAGTACCACTCATGAGGCCCAAGGGTTTTACTAGAGGTATATAAAAAAGATAGTATAGTAATAATACCCAGAGACAATAGAGACTAGGCCAGAAGGACCGGTCCATGATAGGAAGCCTGGCACAAATAGAGGGAATGCTCTTAGAGCAGAGAAAGGACCACTCTGATGATGATAGTTGGAATCGATCAATCTGAAAAAGAACTGGGTGCTCAAAGGAGATAAAGTGATATGCATGATACCCATTCAGTCACAATATTGAAAATCACAGTGTCCAAAAGGAAAAATAAAGGGAGAAAGAGAGATTGCAGGGGAGAGAAAGAGGAAAATTGTCTGCAGGCAGGGGAGAGGGTGGGAGGGGTGAGAGGAAAACTGAGACATTAGTGGTCTGGAAATGTGTGTTGGTTATAAATGGCATGACTGAAACTCACTCATGAACAACTTTATAAATGTGAAAAAAAAAAAACCCTGTATTATGAACAACCTTGTAAACCATGGTGTTTACATAAAGTTATTTTTAAAAATCTTTTACAAAGTCATCTTTACACAAATAAATAATACCCATGCTATTGTACAAGAAAGTAGTTTAGGAAGTTTTCTGAGTACTATGATCCTGTGCTTTTCTCTCAGCTTGTCTCAGGCATAACTATACACAAACACATACATAAACATTCCTCTGGGTTGATCATACCAAGAAGGGTACCAACTGTACCTCTTAACCTCAGCTTTGTTCACAGCTCCTAAATGATGCCTGCATAGATAGATCAAGCATTGTCCTCGGGGGGGGGGGGGCGGGGGTATGTCCCAGAGTGTGCTCAGGTGTTACTCCTGACTCTACTCAGAAATCACTCCTGGCTCGGGGGACCATATGGGATGCCCAGGACAAGCCCTGGTTCGTCAGCCGCTTGCGAGGCAAACACCCTACTGCTGTGCTACCACTCCAGCCCTATCTTCCAATTCTTTAGCTGTCCCAGTCCACTGTTTCAAAAGCCAGAGGTAGAAACTGAGTAATGTAAAAGAATGAAAACTCCTTGTACCACCTAGTATCCTGGTTACAGACAAAGTGACCCTGGCTTTCAACAACAGGATATATCATTTTTAGTACTATGATCTTCATGCAGCAGAAATTCATGAATTTTTACTTTTCTTTTAAATATTATATATAATACCAAATAACAAAATTCAAGTGGAACACTGTAGTGAATAACTAAATTAAATAATTTTAAAAATGTATAGTATTATGATTACATGCAAAAGAATGTACAATGGAGGGTGGAGAGATAGCATGGAGGTAAGGCATTTATTTGTCTTTCATGCAGAAAGTCATTGGTTTGAATCCTGGCATCCCATATGGTCCCCTGAGCATGCCAGGAGAGATTTCTGAGTGTGGAGCCAGGAGTAACCCCTGAGCACTGCCAGGTGTGACCCAAAAACAAACAAACAAAAAACACAAAACAAAACAAAGAAAAACAAAGAATGTACAAGGAAAAAGAAGACCAAATGATAATATAAATATTAATAAACATTCCTTATAGTTACTCAATGTTTTGTAATGTTTCTATCACAAAAATATTAATAATTTTAAGAAAATAATTCACAGTAAAAATTATCCATATAACTTTATCAGCTTATAAAAGAAATTTTCATCTTAATTTTCCCAATATATTACATTTTTAATTAACATTTGGCCTAATAAAAATAATATTTTAAATGTAAAAATAAAATAATCTTATTAAAAATTTTCATTTACCAGAAGCCTATGGAGATAGGGCTACTCAGGGTAAATCCTGAGTTGTAGGATTTACTACCAAGGACTTCCAGGAGTACTTAGGGGACCATGTGGTACTGGGAATTAAACCTAGGTTAGACAAATGCTAGGCAAGTCCCTAAATGCTATACTATTTCCTGAACCTTGATTCGAAACTTTCAAACAAATAAACAAATATGTGTGTTCATCAAACCAATAAGTGCACATGGTTAAGATAATCAGAATATCCGAAGACTAAAAATCCAGCCCAAGGCCACCTCTCTGTTCCAGCTCCATAGTCCAGACTCAACCACTTTGAATTCTTTCTTTCAGACAGTTCTGTATTAATTAATGTCAACAACTCTATACATAAAGCTATCTCCATATTTATTGAGTTATACATCAAAAGTATACAGAAGTTATAGAGAATTAGGATAACTGAGGATTCAGTTCTATTATACTACCCACATACTGCCTCTTCCATTCTATCATTCTCTTTGCTTAAACAGTAAACATGTTTCAACACATAGTTTACTAGACCCACAATCTTATTATTGTGTCTAGGTAAATAGGCCTGTGCAAAATCAATGACAATCCAAGGATTAAATACTGCTCATGTGTTTGGGCTTTTGGGTCTATAGAAATTTCTGGCTATTTTCATTTACTTTTGTCATAATCTTTTTTTAGGGACCAGACAGGTGGTGGTTTAGGACAAACTCTGATGTGCTCAGGGTTTACTCCTAATTCTGTGCTTAGGGATCACTCTCGGCCATGCTCATGTAATGCCAGAGATTGAACCAGAATGGGCTTTGTGCAAGGCAAGCATACTACAGATATCTGCTATAGTATCTCCACTTCCTTTAATGCTCCCAACTATTCTCCAATTGTAGCCACTGTTTCTGGATTTTCTCTTTGTCTTCTATGCCTTATTCCTTCATTTTACCAGCCCATGTCATTAATTACACAGTGAGGCATAATCATTAGCAAAAGAACAGTTGTATTACCAACATGTTCCCTGGGATTTTACCATTTCTTTCATGATATTTTGGGGTTATTCTCTTTGTCTCTTCTGTACTGATATTTTAGATTAAGGTGCATTGATATGGATTTGCTTTTATTCTTTATCTTAGGAGTGAACTCTTTAGAGACCACTGACTTCAGGGTTGAGAACGTTCCTGTATTATTGGTTTGATCATTTCCTCCCTCGATGTCCTCTTGTTCTGAAGCTCCTATTATCTACTGCGAATCTCCCAAATTGATTCTCTTTTCATTTATATCATCTTCTCCATGGGCCATGCTATTCTGCTTTCTGAGAGAGTTCCTCAATTTCATTTTCCAATTTTATTGAATTTTTACCTTTGCTTTCTGGGAGATTTCCTTAATCTTATCATCAATTCCATCACATCTTTTGGCAGCCATTCTTCAAGAGTTTTCATTTCTAGGAGTGCTTTCTTGTCACTGGAGTTTACCCTTTAAATTCAGACTCCCTGGACATTAATTAGAAAATGTTTGTTAGGGTTGATTTTTTTCCCCTATCTTATTTGTTATTTCCTTTTCCTGAGGGGGTATTTCTCCTCACTGCTTTCCTCAGAATCAGCATCTTAAATACTGCCTTTGATGTTAGACTGTCTTCAGTTGTATCTATTCATCTATTTAAGAATAAGACTTAGATAGATAGGTGGGATTTTCTCCCATCTGAGTTTGACTTTGGGGTTCTCAGTGGAAATTAAGTGTTATGTGGTAACCCCTTACTCTTCTTGAGATGAATTCTCTAGTCTGACTGTAGGATTGAGCCTTGGTATAAGTATTCTGCTTGGTGGTGTGAAAAATCAGTTGATTCTAAGTAACTGCTGGTAGCCCCAGAGCTGAGCACAGTGAATGGTATAATCACAAGAACATGAAAGATTCTGGTAGGGAAGGTAATCTACTACTTGCTGAGTCCCTGGCTCATGTAGAGGGCCTGATGGACCAGAACAATCAAGAGTCCCCCAATAATGCCTCATGCAAAATAGTGAGGGGTCTGCAGACATTCTGTCTGGAGAGAAGCCTGGGATGGTGGGATAGCAGAATGTGCTGGAGTTCATGGCCCCCTATGAAAATCATAGAGATGACACTTTCACTGTGGTCTCAAGACAAAAGGGGAACCAGAAGAAAGATGGAAGTTACCCAGTGATTGGATGGGCCCTTAAATGAGAATCTTTCT